>JAJDFG010001025.1:0-30000 GCA_021039105.1 Scomber colias | reverse complement strand
TACAAACAGCAGCAGAGATGATGATGCCATGATACCAGGTAACAATCATAGACTGTATAAAAGAAATGGACGTAACATCCGTGACGTCACCCATTGGTTTGTGGACTGCTGCTCGGAAGCCAATAGTTTCTAATCTAGGCAGCGCCATCTTGAAAATTTCAGGTGCATGCTGGGAAAAATAAAAACACGGATTCTACTTATATGGGCATGGACGGAGCGGGGGAGGTTGCTATGGTTGCGAGGGCTGGATCTGGAGGACATTGGTCAATCAACCTGTCAATCAGGACGTAGCCACGCCCTAATGCATACCCTGCTTTATCGTCACATATAAAATCAGGGAGGCCAAAATGTCCCAAATGAACATCATACTGCATTGAAGAAGGCTTTAAACTAGCGATTGAGACCATAAACACATTTTGAAAACATTTACTGAGGTTAGAAATCAAGTGAGAAGTTGGTGAATTCTCCATTGACTTGTATAGAGACGGTCGCCCCCCTGGTGGCCTTTTGATAGAATGCAGCTCTAAGTTACTTCCTGGTTGGCCTCATTTCAGAGGACCAGAACTCCCCGCCTGGTAAAAAGTGAACATTTCTACATTTCTACTGTGAAGTGATACATTTAGTCAACCAGAACGGCAAAGTATAGGGAAAGAAACACCTACCAACTATACTTTATGTTTGAGATTCACTCAGACGGAGAGAAATAACCAGCTATCCATGAAGAATTTGACAGATTTCAGCATTTTAACGTATGTTTTCTGTGACTGACAGCTTTGTTACTTCCGCCCATCTGGCTCCCTGTGCAGCACAAACACACTTCCTGCAAACTATAGCACCTGACCCAAAACCTCCGCCAGCAGGTGTAGTTTGCATATCAGCACCGGATCTTCTCAAACTGCAGTCTGTCAGTCGACGGCGGATCTCTGAGGATCTCACACACACAGTTCAACGCTCAGATTTATATCTTCTCTGCTGCCGAAAAAAAAATTAAATATATCATCACCTTATTTGAGTGTTTGTGTTTTAACAGCGTATATAAATATGATGCCATATGTTTAAAATGATGCAACCATCTTTTTACTGAATGGTTTCTCAGAGAATTTCATTTTCAGATTTTATTTTTTATTTTTATTTAATCCAACGAGGGTGAAACTTAAATCTCCCCTTCAGGCCCTCTGAGTCTTTTTAGAGTCTTAACAATGGAGTCATTAAAATCTGAAAAGTTCGTCCTTCCTTCTTTCCTACCTTCCTACCTTCCTTCCTTCCTTCCTTCCTTCCTTCCTTCCTTCCTTCCTTCCTTCCTTCCTCCTTTCATTTCTCCCTCCTACCTACCTTCCTTCCTTCTTTCCTCCTTCCTTCCTTCCTTCCTTCCACCTTTCCTTCCTTCCTTTCTTCCTTTCTTCCTTTCTTCCTTCCTTCTCTCTTTCTTTCCTCCCCCCTACCTTCCTTCCTTCTGTCCTTCCTTCTTTCCTCCTTTCCTCTTTCCTCTGTCCTTCTTTCCTTCCTTCCTCCTTTCCTCTTTTCCTTTCTCCCTCCTACCCTACCTTCCTTCCTTCCTTCTTTCCTCCTTCCTTCCTTCCTCCTTTCCTTCCTTCCTTCCTTACTTCCTTTCTTCCTTCCTCCCTCTTTTCCTTCCTTCTTTCCTCCGTCCTTCCTTCCCTCCTTCCTTCATTCCTTCCTCCCTTCTCTCTTTCTTTCCTCCCCCCACCTTCTTTCCTTCCTTCCTTCCTTCATTCATTCCTTCTTTCCTTCTCTTTTCCTTTCTCCCTCCTACCTCCCTTCCTCCCTCCTTCATTCCTTCCTTCTTTCCTTCCTTCCTTCCTTCTGTCCTCCCTCCCTCCCTCCTTCTCTCTTTCTTTCCTTTCTCCATCCCCCTTTCTTCCTTCTTTCCTTCCAGAAAGAAGGAAGTAAGGACAGATGGAGGGAACACTTACCCTAACAGCTGAAAACATTGGTTAGAAAATTATTGATTAAGTAATTTAAATAGTTAAATTACTTATTTTATTTTTAATAGAGGAGCTACTACTCTATTATATTTTCAAAGCAATCTTTCTAACATTGTGGTAAAAAAACAGGCAAAAGGTCAGAAAATGAGGCAGAGAACAAGCAGACCAATCAAAAAGACAACAGGCAAGTCAGCAAAAGTCCAAATAAACAGTCAAAGGGTCAAAACAGGAAGTCAAACACTAATGGACTCTAACAAATAAAAAAAAAAAAAACAAAACCCAATCCAGCAGGGATGTGGACCACTATAAATATAAATACCAGCGGGCAAGTGGAAACAGGAGTGTAGGAGGCAGGAAGAATGTCAGGAACAGGAGTTACACAATGTGAAATAACAGTATTTATTCAGCCTGAACACACTCACACACACACACACACACACTCACACACACTCTCACACACACACTCACACACACTCACACACACTCACACACACACACACACTCACACACACTCACACACACACACACTGATGCATATATTTATATATTTATATATTTATATATTTATATATTTACACCTGCAAGCTGCCTGCTGCAAAAACACACACTGTGATCTGCTGGATCCAGTGAGTAGGTGGGTTTAGGGGCATTGCTATAGTAGATAGTGGTGGAGATTACAGAGGGGCAACAAGCTCTTAGATTTAAGCTTTAGGAACTCAACATTAACACAAATGACACCACAGACTTAGAATAAAATAATAATAATAAAAATGATAATGATAATAATAGACTTTATTTATGGAGCATAGGAATAGGATTGTAGCTCAAAGTGCTTTACAGAGGGAAAAAATACAATGTAAGAAACAAGAATTAGACAATGAATACAGACAGTGTATGAAGTCCCTGAGCAAAGCATTCATACATGCTATTATAATGTTAGTTATGGGTGGAAATGTTATGATGGAGTATTAGGGCCAGGCACAAGGGGAAAGAAAGTCAGGCACAAGAAAAAAAACAGGCAAAAAAAAAAAAGGAGTCCGGCTCAAGAAAAAAAAAAAAAAATTCGGCTCAAGAAAAGAAAAGAAAAGTCCGGCTCAAGAAAAAAAAACCAGGCAAAAAAAAAGGAGTCCGGCTCAAGAAAAAAAAAAAAAGGAGTCCGGCTCAAGAAAAAAAAAAAAAAAGTCCGGCTCAAGAAAAAAAAAAAAAAAGTCCGGCACAAGAAAAAAAAAACAGGCAAAAAAAAAAAAGGAGTCCGGCTCAAGAAAAAACAAAAAAAAAAAGTCTGGCACAAGAAAAAGAAAATTGGTGCAACTGTATTCGTAACTGATAAATGTACCATATCAATAACATAAAGCCTATTCATTCTCTTTTTCTTTCTTTCTTTTGCCTAGCTCTAATACTCCATCATAAAATATAGTGAAAATAAATTATTCCCCTTTTTGATGGGGACTCCCTGGAACCACCTGAAGGACCTCTGGCGGTCCCCAGACCCCACTTTGAGAACCATTGCTTTAGGCTTCCAGTGGTGAGAGAGAAAGGCAGCGATGAATAAAAGACTAATCTGCAGATAATGTGGCCCTTTTTTTACATTTAACCCTTTCATGCATGAATTATGATAACCAAGGTCAGGATTTTTTTTTTCATGCACATATAAGAAAACAGCTTTTAAATAACTGTCCACTTAAAAAAAGATCATCCTCTAATCGGAACATCGGTGGTTCGATTCCCGGCTCCTCCAGTCTGCATGCTGATGTGGCCTTGTGTAAGATACTTAACCTAAAATTACATCCATCTACCATCCATCCCTCCATCTATCTAACCATCCATCCATCCACCATCACCCATCCATCCATCCATCCCTACCTATCTATCTATCTATCTATCTATCTATCTATCTATTTACCATCTATCCATCCATCCATCTATCATCCATATATCCATCTATCCATCCATCCATAGTATCCATCCACCATCCTTCCATCCATCCATCATCCACCACCTATCCATCTATCCATCCATCTATCTACCATCCAGCCATCAATCCATCCATTTATTTATCATCCATCCATCCCTCTATCTATCTATCTATCTATCTATCTATCTATCTATCTATCTATCTATCTATCTATCTATCTATCTATCTATCTATCTATCTATCTATCTATCTATCCATCTAACTACCATCCATCCATCCATCCATCCATCTATCTATCTATCCATTTATCCATCTATCCATCCACCACCTAACCACCTACAGTATCTATCTATCTATCTATCTATCCATCCATCCATCCATCCATCCACCTATCCATCCATCCACCCCCCCCCCCTCCCCCTTCTCTACCACAGCTGCATATTTAACTGTAAAGTTGATGACTAATAATAAACGCAGAGGAGGAAGTCACTAACTGACTCCCTGCTGTTCTGTCAGGATGGAAAACGCACTGATCCTCCCAGGAGACGGTTGCCTTAGCGATCGTGTCTTGCCGTCCAATTGGCAGGAAATCAGAAGCGCCTGAAGGCAACGCTCTGACCTCTGTAACTGCACATCAGAGCGGCGCGGACATGGAACCAAAGTGTGTCTTAATTGCACTAAAAGAGGAAATGTGACAAGCAGGTCTGCGGCTAATGGCGGGCCGGTGACGGATGCTCCCATCACGCAGCCCCCGCGGTGAGCACTCAGCCGGCCACTTCCTCTTTAAAAAGTCGGATAAATGGCAGATAGGAGCCGCGTGGATGGAAAAGTATCTGATTCCTCCTGGTGCACACTGCTGATATGATGTTATTTACTTGACAGTGTTGCACAGGAGCTTTATAATGAAATATAGTGACTGTCAGTTGACCACCATGAGGTTTAGATTTCATTAAATGGGGTTTAAAGGGAGGCGGCCTTTTGAACTAGGGTTATTATAGTTAACTTAAACTAAAATTAGCAATGGCAATTTATTCATATAGCACATTTAAAGACAAAGGAAAAGAACAAGAAAGAACAATAGTAAACATAAGAAGTAAAAGAATAGTAATTAATAAAATAAACTGTGAAAACACAACTATAAAAATACAAAAAATGTAATTTCACAATACAATCCAGGATGTAAAGCTCAACTAGGATTAAAAGCCAAAGTAAAAGCTCTGTTAGCTCTGGTTTTGAGCTAAAAAACTAAAATAATGAATAATACAAAACTAACTAAAGCTACATTGAATTGCAGATACAAATCAGCTCTTTTCAAAATAAAAGCACCAATTCTATCGTTATGGTTTTCTTAATAATAAAAGACAACAGGTGTTTTATTTTGTGAAAATGACAGGAAGTGCGTTACTCGCTACGGCTAACTTGAGTGGCTCCGAATTCTCAGGAACAAAACTTTAAACAGGTGTTATTTGGACAAATTAGCGTCACATTGTGGATCTAAAGGGCTACTTTACTTTCTTCCTAAAAAGGTTAGAAATGTGGATAAAGTGGTTTATTTACAGAGTTAGAGCTAAAATGAAATCAGCTTCAGCCTGATGATTTCAGCTCGGGTAGGAACCAAATGCATTGTGGGTAATCGTGTAGTTTACTACAGTGTAAACGGTCTGCTTACTATCTGGTCCTTTAGTGTGTAGTATAGAAGTATGTAGTATAGAAGTATGTAGTATGTAGTATAGAAGTATGTAGTGTGTAGTATAGAAGTATGTAGTATGTAGTATGTAGTATAGAAGTATGTAGTATAGAAGTATGTAGTATGTAGTATAGAAGTATGTAGTGTGTAGTATAGAAGTATGTAGTATAGAAGTATGTAGTATGTAGTATGTAGTATAGAAGTATGTAGTATGTAGTATAGAAGTATGTAGTATAGAAGTATGTAGTATGAGGTTTTGAACATATAAGAAAAAAAAGGAGGAAGAAACAATTAACCAAAAGAAACATCAATTTAAGAAAGTATTGAAGATCTTGATGATGTAAACATGATCTCAGGTTGAATCTAAAGCTAGAGTTAAATATTCAGCTTCTAAATGTAAAATAAATAAAAAAAGTAAAATTCATTACCCAAATTCTGAATAGTAGTCATAATAACCAGAACCAGAATAATCTTGATCCTTCCCTCAAGACATTTCAGAATACTCTGCTTTGAATAATAATGTGTGTCCGATAAGATTTACACACACACACACACACACACACACACACACACACACACACACACACACACACACATAAAAAAAAAAGTTTAATTACTTAGTTTAATTAGTATGAATTCTTAAAATGACATCTCTTCTCTTTCTCCCTCGTGTATTAATCCAGATTCTATAAATATGTAAATGTTCTTTTTTTTTTCTTCCTGATGGACAGCAGATGTCTCCTCCGTCACTGTGAAGTCTATTTTCAGTGTTTGTCCGCTGGAGGATTCAACTTCCATACTGGATCACGATCGGATTTCTAATTAGTCGTAATAATGTCACAGAATCACAACGTTAAAACAGAGATTTAGGGCAAAGTTCACCTTTAACCTTTGACCTTTAACCCTCCTGTTGTCCTCAGGTCAAGGAAGGACAGAAGGAAGGACAGGAGGAAGGAAGGAAAGGAGTAAGGACGAAAAGTACGGACAGAAGGAAGGAAGGAAGGAAGGAAGGAAGGAAGGAAGGAAGGAAGGAAGGAAGGAAAGGAGTAAGGAGGAAAAGTACGGACAGAAGGAGGGACAGAAGGAAGGAAGGAAGGAAGGAAGGAAGGGAGGAAGGAAGGAAAGGAGTAAGGAGGAAAAGTATGGACAGAAGGAAGGACATTAGGAAGGAAGGGAGGAAGGAAGGACGGAAAGAAAGAAAGAAAGAAAGAAAGAAAGAAAGGAGTAAGGAGGAAAGGGAGGAAGGGAAGAAGGAAGGAAGGAAGGAAAGGAGTAAGGGCGAAAAGAGGAAGGAATTAAGGAAGGAAGGAAGAAAGGAAGAAGGAGTAAGGAGGGATGGGGGAAAGGAGGAAGGAAGGAAGGAAAGGAGTAAGGAGGAAAGGAGGAAGGAGGAAAAGTACGGACAGAAGGAAGGGAGTAAGGAGGAAAGGAGGAAGGAGGAAAAGTACGGACAGAAGGAAGGAAGGAAGGAAAGGAGTAAGGACAAAAAGAGGAAGGAATTAAGGAAGGAACGAGTAAGGAGGGAAGGAGGAAGGAACGAACGAACGAAAGGAGTAAGGAAGGAAGGAAAGGAGTAAGGAAGGAAGGAAGGAAAGGAGGAAGGAGGGAGGGAGGAAGGAAAGGAGGAAGGAAGGATGGATGGAAGGAGGAGGGAGCGAAGAAAGAAGGAGACGGGGTCAATTTGACAATCAAAATACTTTTTAACCTCTAAATCAGAGGAGTCAAACTCATTTTCATTCAAGGGCCACATACAGACCAATTTGATCTCATGTGGGCCGGACTATTAAAAAGAAAGGAAGGACGGAAGGAAGGAAGGAAGGAAAGAAAGACGGACAAAAGGAGGGAGGGAAGAAAGGTAGGAAGGACTAGACGGAAGGACGGACAGACAGACGGAAAGAAGGAAGGACGGAAGGAAGGAAGAAAGGAAAGAAGGAACGAAGTAAGGAAAAAAGGAAGGTAGGAAGGACAGATGGAAGGAAGGAAAAGAAGACAGGAAGGAACTAACTAGATAACTAAGTGTAAGCTGCTAATATGGCTAAAAATATACATAAATGACTTTAAAGAGCAGTTATCGTCTGTCTGATGAGCATCTAAATATTTAAATTTAAAGCTAAAAATAAAGCTTATTAACACATATTAAGCTTTATTCACATTTCATTTATATTTAACACATTATAAATTAAGAAAACTCAGAATTTAATTGAAAGTTATTAACAAAAACACTGAATATGGTAAGTTTTTAATGCTTACAGACGTTTATCCTGAAGTGTAAAATGTGTGAAATGTGTAAATTTATGTAAAACATGGACGGCTTTTAATGCTGACTGCAAGAAAAATAAAATAAAATAAAAAAATAAAAGTGTCCTGATTTACATTTTACTGCCTTTTGTTTTCTCAGCTGGTAAAAAGTCAGACTTAATAATTAAAATGTATTTAATCTGCATTAAACTCTAAGGAATATATTACATGTTTTAGTGTTTTAAGGAGAACAAATGAGTCATTAAGGAGGCGCGCACACACACACACACACACACACACACACACAAATACACACACACAAATACACACACACGTACTACACACTACTACAACTGGATTTTGTTGTGTTAACCCTCCTGTTGTCCTCTAGTCAAGGAAGGAAGGGAGGAAGAAGGAAGGAAGGAAGGAGGGAGGAAGGAAGGAAGGTAGGAAGGAAGGGAGGGAGAAAGGGAGGAAGGTAGGGGGAGGAAAGAAAGAGAGAAGGAGGAAGGGAGGAAAGAAGGAAAGGAAAAAAGGAAGGAAAGAGGGAGGGAAGGAAAGAAGGAGGGAGGAAAGAAGGAAAGGAAGAAGGAGGAAGGAAGGAAGGGAGGAAGGTAAGGGGGGAGGAAAGAAAGAGAGAAGGAGGAAGGGATGGAAGGAAAGAAGGAAGGGAGGGAGGAAGGAGGATATATATACATATATCATATTTTTTAACATTTAGTGTGTGTGTGTGTGTGTGTGTGTGTGTGTGCATGTGTGTGTGTGTGTGTGTGTGTGCACATCTGTGTGTGTGTGTGTGTGTGTGTGTGCATGTCTGTGTGTGTGTGTGTGTGCATGTCTGTGTGTGTGGCTGTTTGGTCATGTGACATGGTTCTCAGGCTGCATGTGAAGGAACGTGCAGAGAACGAGCCTCCCTTTTAAAAACAGCCTGAGCTCCTGTAATCATGCACGACATCATTCATCCAGAGCGTAGCTGTCAGCCAATCAGAGGAGGCAGCGAGAGCGCCAGCGGGGCAGGTGAGCGGATGTAGTTGGTGTCGACGGCGCTCCGTCACTTTGACAAACATGTGCTCCAATTAGAAAAGCCATTAATTTCAATTTCAGCTGCAATCTCGCCTCAGATCTGCGCCTGCTGCTGCACAACGGCTGACTTTGTTCATTTTGTGGTTGGCCGAGTTTGAGTAATAGAGGTCTTGCATGCAATCTACAAGGTTTTTTTTTAAGTGTGTGTGTGTGTGTGTGTGTGTGTGTGTGTGTGTGTGTGTGTGTGTGTGTGTGTGTGTGTGTGTGTGTGTGTGTGTGTGTGTGTGTGTGTGTGTGTGTTTAAACAGCTTCAATATTCAGGAGCTCTCCAGTAAAGCAGCATGTCAGCACAGTCAGGATGTACAGAGCTTCCTACTGGCTCTGCTTTAACCCTCCTGTTGTCCTGAGGAAGGAAAAGAGGAAGGGAGGAAGGAAGGAAGAGATGAAGGAAGGGTGGAAGGAAGGAAGAGATGAAGGAAGGAAGGTAGGAAGGAAGGAAGGAAGGAAGGAAAGCAGTAAGGAGGGAGAAGGAAGGAAGGAAGGAAAGGAGTAAGGAGGGAGAAGGAAGGAAGGAAGGAAGGAAGGAAGGAAGGAAGGAAGGAAGGAAGGAAGGAAGGAAGGAAGGAAGGAAGGAAGGGAGTAAGGAGGAAAAGAGGAAGGAAGTAAAGACGGGAGGAAGGAAAGGAGAGATGAAGGAAGGAAGGAAGGAAGGAAGGAAGGAAGGAAGGAAGGAAGGAAGGAAGGAAGGAAGGAAGGAAGGAAGGAAGGAAGGAAGGAAATAGAAGTGGATCATCTACTTTAAACTTTGTGTCGTACTCCAGGGTCAAATTGACCCCATCTGTTTTGACTGTTCTTTCTTTCCTCCTTTCCTTCCTTCCTTCCTTCCTTCCTTCCTTCTTTCCTCCCTCCCTCCTACCTTCATTCCTTTCTTCCTTCTTTCCTCCATCCCTCCTAACCTTCCTACCATCCTTCCTTCTTTTTCCCTCCCACCTTCCTTCCTTCCTTCTTTCCTTGATCCTTCCTCCCTTCCCTCCTCCCTTGTTTCCTTCCTTCCTCCCTCCTTTCCTTCCTTCCTTCTTCCTCCCTTCCATCCTTGACTCGAGGACAACAGGAGGATTAAATGGATTTAGTCCTCCATCACTTTACATTGAAAGCACATTAGAATGAGATCTTGTAATAGTCAGTATGACATTCTGATGTTCAACATGTGTAATTTTACCATCATCATCATTTTATTTTAGCATTTACTATCAGAATTAAATCAGTAGTGTGTCATTAGAGTGTCTTCTGCTTAGAAAGACTTTCAGATGCTTTCAGAAAAGTCTAGAAAGTCATACTTGAGTAAAGTTTTCTTATTTCTTTCCCCACACAGAATGACAGCTGTGAGATGTTATGTCACTTTAATCTCTTTAGACATGCTGAAGGTAAACTGGAGTCTTAACAATGGACCAATCATCATCGAGAGAAACGCGTCAACCAGCAATCAAAAACCTTTGGACGCTCATTTTACTCCACAATCACTCACTTTTATCTCTCGCCCTTATGTGATGACGGCGGAGAGAGAGAGAGAGAGAGAGAGAGAGAGAGAGAGAGAGAGAGAGAGAGAGAGAGGTAAATATATCGAGCATCGTTCTTCTTCTCTGTGAGTTCAGGCTGAAATCTGTTAGCCTCTGAGCAGTAATAATAATCTTCAGCAGCAGCAGCAGACGATCCTAATTACAGAGCGGAGAGAGAGAGAGAGAGAGAGAGAGAGAGAGAGAGAGAGAGAGAGAGAGAGAGAGAGAGAGAGAGAGAGAGAGAGAGAGAGAGAGAGAGCGTTTGGCTAAAGCGGAGGTCAAAGGTCAAGTGCAGCATATTACAGTCATTGTTCTCCCAATGATGGCGCCGGCCTCCCGAGGATCTCCCAAAGTAACTAAGTGAACAACTTTCGAGTCGGAAACTTGCAAGTGGACTTTTTTCTTTTTTTTTTTTTTCTGTCTCTCTAGAATTGAAGTTAATGGGAAAAGGAAACTGAACTTTTCGCTGAAGTTTTGACTGTTTAACTTGGAGCCGCTCACTCTCTGCTGCCTGTCTGCGTTCCACACCACAGACTCTTTTCTTTCCCTCTTTCATTTTGTTTTTCTTCAGAGGTTTGGATCCCTCGGCTGCCTCGTCGTACCTCGCCACCCCCGGAGAGCAATCCGGGCCTCGGCCTTATCTTTAGGAGGCACATTTCCCCCGAGGGAAATCTCCCTGCCTCCACCTTGGGCTCTGCACTTAAGTGATGAACAAGTGAAACATGGCCGCGCTTTGTCTGCTCGCCGCTAATCAGCGAGGCGGAGCGCGGCTGCTGCTGCTGCTGCTGCTGCCATCTGGCCTCACCGCGCCACCTGCATCGCTGACATCACTACCTCTCTTTCTTTCTTCTCCTTCTCCTTCTTCTTGTCTTCCTGTCACTTCATCCCCTCCACCAGGACGCAACTTTAAACAACTTTAAACAGCTTTGTTAAAAAAGTGGTAATGAAAAAATACTCCTGCAATCAGCACTTTTTTTTGAGAGAGTTGAATCTTTTGAGTTTTGATGATTTTCACATTTTTTTTATATTAGTTAAAGAAATAAAAAAGAACCTTTAAAATAAGCTTTATGTAGTTATAAGCATGGCTACTTAGAGATAACGCCACTTTTTTTATGAGTTAGCAAAATGTCAATCACAGTATTAAACTATGATTAAACAGCTGTTTCTGGGTAAAAAGTGTGCATTGCCATTTTCCATCCAAAAAGTGAGTAATTGTTCATTTAGGTCCCATTAGTTGTTATATATAATCATTATTTGCACTTACACTACATGCATGGGCATTACATCCAACAATTAAAATGCATTAAATCATTTCATCTAATCATGCATATTGAAAACAAATTAAAAGAAAATCATATAAACTAGTCTATCTTTAATTAAACCATATTTATGTCTGGGAAACTTAAGTAATTATGTCCTCTAGATGAAAATAAAAAGCTGTAAAATCACCATATACATATTTATTCTAGCCGAACGTTTATTAATGTGAACCACAGTATACAAATATGAAATAAAATGCATCATTTTATTTCCTTTTTGTGCAGCTGATACAAGTTTGACTTATGCTTTTCCATAAGATAAATCAAATATGTATTAATGACTGATGGTGATTGGTGTAGAGACTAATATAAACACAATGTAAGGGTTAAATGTTATAAAAAATAAAAAATAAAAAATGTTTTTGCAAACTGACAAGTTTCAGTGACGTCAATTTAAACTTCCTTCCCTTTGTGTCTTGTTCACTGTTTGAAATTTTTTTTTTTTTTATGAGTTTCTTTCATGTTTCAGAGTCAGTCCCGCTCGTCAAACAAAGTTCATTCATGTTTGTGAAAGTAGAGCAAATATGAAATACTGGAAACACGCTGATAAAAGTGAATATTTGAGGGTTAAGTTAAGGAACTACTGCTGCAGAAGTGAACTAAGAATACAGCTAGTAACAAGAGGAGTAATTGTACATTTAGGTGCTATTAGTTGTTATATATAATCACTTACACTAGATACATGGACATTACATCCAACAATAAAAATGCAAAAAAATAATAAAAACAATAGCTTTGTCCTTTCATCTAATCATGCATATTGAAAATAAATTATCAGTGTTTCCCACACATTCATTTATGGCTCGACCTCGCTCATAAAAGCATTATAATGGGACCCTGTCTGTGAATGTAGCTTGTCGTTACACTTCCGGTGCAGTAGGTGGCGGTACTATGCAGTAACTCCGGCAATAAAACCAAAGAAGACGCACCTAATGCACCAGGTCGGCCAGAAGAAGAACGGACGTAAACAAAACAGTCACGTGTCCCACAGATGCGCGTGCAGATCAGGAAATGACGTAAAAGGGACCGTTTGTTTTGTTCCGTGTGTGTTACGTTACGTGTTGGACTAAATACATGGACATATTGAGGAAAGTATTTCGGTTAGAAGGAAACGGATTTCATATTTCACAAGAATGGATACTTGGCGAGCTGTACAGAAAGTCCTGAGTCATAAGATGATCGTTGTGGATAAAGAGAAGACTTTGAAGGTAAGTAGCATTATAGCTGTTTTTACTTTAGCTGAGTGGCTAGCCGAGCTAACCGCTATTACTATTACGGCTGTGAGCAACCATATAATTCGTGAGTGGTCTTGAATGAATCAGGAGAATCTAAGCTTTCTAACAATGTACGGCATGAATATATATGTTTAAGGGTTGGTGTTTAAAACCTCCCAACGTCCGACCCATCCCGTAGGCGGAACAGCGTGTTTTAAGTGTCTGCACTTCCGGTCCTTCATGTTGGCTGAAACAGACAAGTCACCCTCAAACATGCTGAAAACCAGATTGAAGTTTGGCCTGGAGTTAGTCTTCCCTAATGTTTATGTGGCTTTGAGGATGGTCCTCATGTTGCTGGTGTTACAAATCAACTGGTTTTCATGTTAACTGGTTACCTTTGTTTGTAAACGTTGGTCCTCTGTCACTGCGACTGTTGACGTTTATCACGGAGAGAAAACGTAGCTGCCCTCGCGAATGCCTGAATGTACTTCCATATATATCTGATGATCTCTCGCTCCACCTGGTTAATCCAAGCATGATGCTTCATGTTGTGAAGTACAATTGTGGGATCCGAAATACTGGTCACCATATTCTGTATTCATCTCCAAATAAAAATAAATAAATAGAAAGTCACCGGACACGGGATTTAATACTGAGTGTGTCACCAACTGCAAAACCACTGCAAAGTAGTGTTTAACCATTACGCCACTCAACTACACGCCAACCAGCTGTCACAAGGTCATTTTTTATTTTTTTATTTATTTTTTTATAACATTTTATTGGCAATAATAAGTCATTACAAAAACAGTTATTAATGTACATTACAAAGCAATGAACAGCAGCCAGGGGGGGTTATTCAAATAAATAAAGAGCACAAATTATATGTTTTGACAGCTTTCTTATTATTTGAGTCACAGATGCTTTGGATGTATTGTTCAGTTTCCCTTTGAAATGCCAAAAAACAGGGCTTTGAGTGACTAAATTTAGCTTTGTGTATATATGATATTTCCCTAGTATTATTATTAGATTCATGACATACAGTTCTTTCTGTTTTTTACTTTTGACATCATGGACACCAAAAAGTACATCGTTCCAGTCCAAAGAAAAATCTGAATAAATCTTCAATGTGACATAATGTACTACTTCTTTCCAGAAGGTGGCAGCTGTCACAAGGTGATATAACAACTGTTGAAGTAAAAATTACATGATTTTCAAAACACCTTGGCCAAATTAACTTGTGACCACTGTTATTGCAATGACAGCCACATACAGGTCCAGCTTGTTGTTCACAATGATCAAAGATCACGTTTGGTAAAGGTGGTCGAGGAAAATCACGCATTTGATGTTTTAGACACGTTTACGTCCGTCAGTCCGTGTGTTGTAAATCATGTTGGAGCAACAGTGTGTAAAATAAAACAATTTGAAGTCACCACCACAAATAGACGCCTGTCCTGTGGGAAACACTGTGCCTATACTTTACATATTTTTTTCAGTCAGTGCTCATGGTTTATTGCCAGTTCAACAGTTTCACATTATACAGTTAAAACTAATTCAAG
This sequence comes from Scomber colias, assembly GCA_021039105.1. Lineage (NCBI taxonomy): Eukaryota > Metazoa > Chordata > Actinopteri > Scombriformes > Scombridae > Scomber > Scomber colias. The sequence goes on along the minus strand of JAJDFG010001025.1, from coordinate 15,546 downwards.
CCTATTCAAGTCTCCAGAATATAAGGGATATTGTTCAGTATAGTACTGTTATTAAGGGCTTGTGTGTTTCAATGTACATAGAGAGAGAGAGAGAGAGAGAGAGAGAGAGAGAGAGAGAGAGAGAGAGAGAGAGAGAGAGAGAGAGAGAGATTATATATTGTATTATATCTGGTAAAATCAAATTCTTAAGAGGAAGTAGTATCTCACTGCTGGGAATGTTCCTTCCTTGGACTCCCAGATGTAGTTATCAGTCTCTCAGATGTCTGTGAGTTAACTGGAGCTGGAGTCAGGATGTGCTCAGTCAGTCTATATAGCTTCAGATAAGGACCGGACGCTGGAGGGAAACAGCTACATTAACTCATTAACATGCTGCAATGTGTGTGTTAAAATGATTAATTGTATTTTGTTGTAAGTCAAGCAGCATTTCTGGTTAAAATAGAGGTTGGATTTATTGAAATGTATTCTTCATATCACTTTATATTCTGTCATATTCTGACTCATAATTAGTCTCTATATCAATTCACATTCATAAACTCTCCATTAGTCATTAATACATGTTTGATTGATCTCTAAAATACATTTACAATCATTATTTATAGAACTTTCTATAGAACATTTTTGAATCCTGACTTTTTTTTCTTTTTTTTTAACCTTCGTGTTGTCATCCCGGTCAGATTGACCCCGTCTATTTTGACTGTTCCTTCTTTCCTTCCTTCCTTCTTTCCTTCATCCACCCCCCTTTCTTCCTTCCTTCTGTCCTTCCTCCTTCCCTCCTTCTTTCCTCCCTTCTTTCCTCCTTCCTTCTTTCCTCCCTCCCTCCTTCCTTCCTTCCTTCCTTCCTTCCTTCCTTCCTCCCTCCCTTCTCTCTTTCCTCCCTTCTTTATTTCCTTCCTCTACCTCCCTTTCTCCTTTCTTCTGTCCTTCCTCCTTCTTTCCTCCCTTCCTTCTTTCCTTCCTTCCTTCCTCCCTTCTCTCTTTCCTCCCTTCTTTATTTCCTTCCTCTACCTCCCTTTCTCCTTTCTTCTGTCCTTCCTCCTTCTTCCTTCCTTCCTCCCTTATTTCCTTCCTTCCTCCCTTCTTTCTCCCTTCCTTCCTTGACTAGAGGACAACAGGAGGGTTAATAGATAAAAGTCAAATTTGTACATTTGCATATTTAAAAATATGTATCAGCTGCACAAAACATTTTAAAAGATGAATTTTATTTCCTTTTTTCTACATTCCTCTTTTCCTTTCTCCCTTCCTCCTTCCTTCCTCCCTTCTTTCCTTCCTTCTTCCTCCCTTCCTCCCTTGACTTGAGGACAACAGGAGGGTTAATAGATACAAGTCAAATTTGTACATATATATAAATTATTTAATATTTTAAAATAGTGTATCAGCTGCACAAAACATTTTAAAAGATGCATTTTATGTCCATTTTTATCTCCTGTGAGTCACATTGGGAAAAATCCAGCTAAAATAAAAATGGTACATGGCGTTTTTACAGCTCTACACTGTAAAAACTGGTTCAAATTTGACCCTGAATATTAAGGGTTAAACTAAATGATCAGATATCCTAATAATAAAAATCATATTCTAGACTATTCATGTTAAAATCATCTCTCACAGCAGCTTGTATTTAAGGCTGCGTTTGTCCCGAGATGACTGCAGCTAACAGAGCATGATGCTTTAAGACCAGATATCTTGTTTGTGTATTCTTAACTTAATAAAGTTTATTATCGGGTGTCTGTTGCAGTTCATCGGCAGCGGTCAGCCGGCTCGCTCTGGGCTGACCTGGAGTCAGCTCTGCTCCTCGGCAGGATTGTAATCAGAGTCCAGGAGCAGAACATATCAGTGCTGGTCTGCAGCTGCTGAATATGTAAAGCCTTATTGAAGCTACGCTCCAGCAATTTCTCTTAATTATTGGAATAATCAGACTGAAGGAAAGGAGAGGCTTCGTTTATTGGATTAGCCGAGACGATCCTCTAACACAAACCATCTCCTCTTCTCTATCTGCCTCGCTCCATTCAATTCACTTCGATTCAATCAGCTTTATAGGCTCCAAAGTTTCCAAACAATATCTCCGACGCAAGGAAGTGCAATATAGATAATTATCAATAATTTAAATAGCAATATTAACAGTCACGGTGATTGGATTAAAACTAAACTAGATTTGGAAAGAAATGCTCTCTCTCTTTCTTCCTTCCTCCATTCACTTTATGCTTTTGATTATGAGTATAAATAATATCCAAAAAATAAATAAATAAAATTAAAATAGAAAAAATGCAAACAGAAAAGAAATATGCACCACACATGCTTTAAGAATTGAAATTTTTTCAATATCTATTTTTTCTGACATTGATTGTTTAAATATTATAAAATATTACATTTATATTTTACATTTGTTGTAATTACGTTATGAATATATTATATATTCATAAAAATACAAAATACAATAAATAAAAATGTAGCATACCTACTAACATAAAAGCATAAAGAATAAATTAAGCTATAATTGGATAAATAATAAAATTAATCATTAATTGCATAAATATTTTCAGTGAAGTTTTATTTAATTATATGCTTTATAACGTATAATTAAATATCAATTAAATATTTAAAAAGTAAATGTAGAAAACAGAAAATATTGGACCATTATGTAGCTACAAACTGGCATTAAAATAAAATGAATAAAAATAAAGTTTAATTTAATTCTTATTATTAATATATTTAAAAATGTATTTAACCCTCCTGTTGTCCTCAAGTCAAGGGAGGAAGGGAGGAAGAAGGAAGGAAGGAAAGGAAAGAAGAAAGGGAGGGAGGAAGGAAAGGAAAGGAAGGACGGAGGAAATAAGGAAGGAAGGGAGGGAGGGAGAAAGGAAAAGAGGAAGGAAAGAAAGAAGGACAGAGGAAAGAAGGAAGGGAGGAAGGGGAGGGAGGGAGAAAAGAAAGAGAAGAAGGGAGGGAGGGAGGGAGGACAGACGGAAGGAAGGAAAGAAGGAGGGAGGGAGGACAGACGGAAGGAAGGAAAGAAGGAGGGAGGGAGGACAGAAGGAAGGAAAGAAAGAAGGAGGGAGGGAGGGAGGACAGAAGGAAGGAAAGAAAGAGAAGGAGGGAGGGAGGAAGGAAGGACAGAAGGAAGGAAAGAAAGAGAGAAGGAGGGAGGGGGGAAGGAAGGACAGAAGGAAGGAAAGAGAGAAAGAAGGAGGGAGGGAGGAAGGACAGACGGAAGGAAGGAAGGAAGGTTAATTCGATTCAGATTTTTAGCATAAAGACGTTGCTGGTATCGGTTAGCCGCAAAATACACTAGATACTACATTTCCCATCATGCAATTCAATATTATATATATCAGTAGACATTCACTGCCTTGTAAATATCTTTATACCTTTATATATAATAAACATATTTTAAGATAAAAGAGTATTTCTAACAGTACTTCCTGTTTAAAATTCATAATCTTTTCAGCTTCACTGCTCTAATTTCATCTCTATAATAAATCACATGACACATCACATGACCCATCACATGACCTGCGGTTTAACCTGTGACAGTGTGATGAGGTTTAATGCTATTTGTTAAAGGAGAGAAGGAAAGAAGGAGGGAGGAAGGGAGGAAGGACAGATGGAAGGAACAAAGGAAGGAGGGTAGGAAGGAAAGAAGGCGGGAGGGAGGGAGGGAGGGAGGGAGGAAGGACAGAACGAAGGAAAGAAAGAGAGAAGGAGGGAGGGAGGAAGGACAGACAGACGGAAGGAAGGAAGGAAGGAAGGAAGGAAGGAAGGAAGGAAGGAAGGAAGGAAAGAAAGAGAGGGAGGGAGGGAGGAAGGAAGGAAGGAAAGAAGGAAGGGAGGAAGGAAAGGAAGGAAGGAAGGAAGGAAGGAAGGAAAAGTCAAAACAGATGGGGTCAATTTGACTTAATTTGATTTAATTCGATTCATATTTTTAGCATAAAGACGTTGCTGGTATCGGTTAGCCACAAAAAAACACTAGATCCTACATTTCCCATCATGCAAACTCAATATTATATATATCAGTAAACATTCACTGCCTAGTAAATATCTAAATATTAAACATATTCTAACAGTACTTCCTGTTAAAATTCATCATCTTTTCAGCTTCACTGCTCTTAATGTAATATATATATAATAAATCACATGACCCATCACATGACCTGCGTTGAACCTGTGACAGTGTGATGAGCTTTAATGCTGTTTGTTTTAAAGGCTGCTGCAAACATATTACATTATTTGCCACTATTTGTAAAAATTGCCGTCCAGTTGAATGAAGCAGAGCACACAACATACCGGCTTCTTATTGATTCCTGTTCAAATCAGACGAGCCTTGATTGATCCCTGAGGGCGGGAATTTATTGGCTGCAGCTGCAACAAAGACGGAGCAGAAAGTACATTTAAATAGACTAAAGGCGCCTTTAGACTGAGAGGCAATAATGACGGAGAGAGTTTAACATGTTTTAAAGTGTGTTTTTTTTTCTTTAAATGAGTTTTTCTTACTTGTAGAAGAAGATTTAAAAGTTCTAGTTTCACTTCTTCTTCACTGAGTTTTGACTTTGGCTTCAAAATCAGTGAAATACCCCTTTAAAAATATCCTTAAAATTTCCGTCTTTCCTCCCTCCTTCCTTCCTTCCTCTGTCCTTTCCTTCCTTCCTCCCTTTCTTTTTTCCTCCCTCCCTCCCTTCCTTCTTCCTTCCTTCCTTACTTCCTTTCTTTCTTCCTTCCTCCCCTCCTTCTTCTCTCTTTCTTTCCTCCCCCTACTTCCTCCCTTCCTCTGTCCTTTCCTTCCTCCCTTCCTTCCTTCTCTCTTTCTTTCCTCCCCCTACCTTCCTCCCTTCCTCTGTCCTTTCCTTTCTTCCTCCCTTTCTCTTTTCCTTTCTCCCTCCCTCCTTCCTTCCTTTCCCCCCTTCCTTCCTTCTTCTCTCTTTCCTTCCCCTTCCTTCCTCTGTTCTTCTTTTCCTCCCTTCCTCCTTCTCTCTTTCTTTCCTCGCCCCTACCTTTCTCCCTTCCTTCCTTCCTCTGTACTTCTTTCTTTACTTCCTCCTTCTCTCTTTCTTTCCTCGCCCCTACCTTTCCTCCCTTCCTTCCTTTCTCTGTCCTTCTTTCCTTACTTCCTCCCTTCCTCTTTTCCTTTCTGCCTCCCTCCCTCCTACCTTCCTTCCTATTGTTCCTTCTTCCTTCCTTTCCTTCCTCTCTTACTCCTTTCCTTTCCTTCCTCCCTTCCTTCTTTCCTTTCCTTTCCTTCCTTCCTCCCTTCCTTCCATCTTAAAGTGTGTTTTTTTTTCTTTTAAATGAGTTTCTTCTTGTGGAAGAAGACTTAAAAGTTCTGGTTTCACTTCTTCTTCACTGACCTTTTGACTTTGACATGTAAAAATCAGTGAAATAGCCCTTTAAAAATATCCTGAAAACTTAACATATCTGCCTCCACATCAACATGAAACCATTGATTTGTTTGTTTGTTTGCACCCAGGTGTCATTTTTGTAGCAAATCTCATTAAAATCTGACACATTTTTATGAGATATCCTTCTAACAAAACAACCTAGAACCCACTTCCTCTTTTATTTATACTGACTGACCCTCATTTACAATGACATCCACACAATTAGGAAGAAAAGGAAAACAATAGCAAACAAAAATACACTTGTTTAGTTTTCAGTCTAAAATCTGAAGTTATATTTATACACAAGTATCTACTGTTCCTTCTTTCCTCCCTTCCTTCCTTCCTTCCTTCCTTCCTTCCTTCCTTCCGTCTGTCCTTCCTCCCTCCCTCCTTCCTTCGCTCTTTCTTTCCTTCCTCTCTCTTCCCCTCCCTTCCTTCCTTCTCTCCTTCCTTTCTTCCTTCCTTCCTGTTTTCCTTTCTCCCTCCCTCCTTATTTCCTTCCCTCCTTCCTTCCTTCCTTTCTCCCTTCCTTCTTTCCTTTCCTTTCTTTCGTCCCTTCCTCCTTCCTCCCTTCCTTCCATCCTTCTTTCCTCCCTCCTTTCCTTCATTCCTTCTCCCCTCTTCCTTCCTTGACTCAAGGACAACAGGAGGGTTAACACAACAAAATCCAGTTGTAGTAGTTGTAAAAAAATAACAACTGACTGGCTTGAATATCTTTTGACGTGTGTGTGTGTGTGTGTGTATGTGTGTGTACGTGTGTGTGTGTGTGTGTGTGTACGTGTGTGGTTTCAGGGTCGAGGCTCGAGGGCTGAGGGGACACTAAGAGGGGGGGGGCATTAAGGTGGATCGATACCTGGCAGGCGAAGGGGAGCCGGCCATAATCTCCATCAGCCATGTACAAAAGTACATTACTGCCACTACAAAGCCTATTAACAAAACCGCAGGTCATGCATTATTGAATGGGATGTTGGTTTTATTCGACCTGTTCAAAGAGATGGAAATAAAAATAAATAAAAAAGGACACACATAAATTATGCAGCCGCTCCAGCTCCAGCTCCCTCCACTTGAAAATATTGTTTTTGTTTTCGGTGGTTAGGCATCACGGTGGCCGAGGGGGGGGGGGGGGGGGGTCAGGGGTGGACGAGGGGGGGGCGGGGAAGAGAGAGAGAGAGGGAGGGAGGGAGGGAGGGGTGCACAGATCACATCGGAGTGATTTCAGGGGAAATATTGATCTGTGATATGGATCTTGGTGGAGCGATCCAGAGGGATATCTATCTGTAAACAATGGCTCACTGCAGCGAGGAGCTTCGCCTGTGAATCACCGATGAGCCGTCGTCACCTCAGGCTTGCATCTGCACCGTGTGTGTGTGTGTGTGTGTGTGTGTGTGTGTGTGTGTGTGTGTGTGTGTGTGTGTGTAACTTCAGCATTAAATAAACACTTACACCAGAATAGAAACCATCACACACACACATGCAAAATTTAAAAAAAACCTTTGATTTCTGAAGAGTGTGAGTGAGAAATCCAGTTCCTCCTCTTCCATGTGTGTGCTGCTCAGTACTGGACTCATGTTATTATGACTGGACTCTATTAGACACATCACAGCATCTCAGGATCAGCTGATTTCTGCATGTTAAATATGTCAATCTGCACCAGAGGTGTCAAACTCATTTTCATTCAAGGGCCACATACGGACCAATTTCATCTCATGTGGGCCGGATCATTAAAAAGATGGAGGGCAGGAAGGAAGGAAATATGAAGGGACAGAATGGAAGGACAGAAGGAAGAAAGGGAGGAAAGACAGATGGAAGGAAGAAAGGGAGGAAGGACAGATGGAAGGAAGGACAGAAGGAAGGAAGAAAGGGAGGAAGGACAGAAGGAAGAAAGGGAGGGAGGAAGGAAGAAAGGGAGGAAGGACAGAAGGAAGAAAGGGAGGAAGGACAGATGGAAAGAAGGAAGGAAGGACAGAAGGAAGAAGGTAGGAAGGACAGATGGAAGGAAGGAAGGAAGGAAGAAAGGGAGGAAGGACAGATGGATGGAAGGACAGAAGGAAGAAAGGGAGCAAGGACAGATGGAAGGAAGGACAGAAGGAAGAAAGGGAGCAAGGACAGATGGAAGGAAGGACAGAAGGAAGAAAGGGAGCAAGGACAGATGGAAGGAAGGACAGAAGGAAGAAAGGGAGGAAGGACAGAAGGAAGAAAGGGAGGAAGGACAGATGGAAGAAAGGTAGGAAGGGAGGAAGGACAGATGGAAGGAAGGGAAGAAGGACAGATGGAAAGAAGGAAGGAAAAGAACACAGGAAGGAAAGTGGGCCGGATTGCACCACTCGGCGGGCTGGTTCTGGCCCACGGGCCTCATGTTTGACACCCCTGATCTACAGTGACCAATCCTGACGACAGGCGTGAAAGACACTGAAAGGGTGATCAGGCTTTGGGAAAAGACTGAAAACAGACTCCTGGGATCAAGACTGTCAGTATGAAACAGGACTCAGTCACATGAGCAAATATGAAAATTATCCACATTCATTAATTTCCTCATGCTTAAATCTTTCCTAGCATCCAAACATCAACCTGAATTTAGAGTTTAAATACGATACTGAGAGGTTGTTGTTTTTCTTCGATGCAATGATTTTTGTGTCAGTAGTGGTTGTAAAGAGTTGCCTCAGGGTGTTTCTGCAGGTCTCTGTTCAGCATCATGTTGTACAACATCACCGACTGTAGTCTATAATAGGATACTCTCTCCTCTAATGTCTCTCTGTGGCCAGCCTTGGAAGAGTACTCAGCTCATTTACTCAAGGAACAGTATCAATACAGTCAATACTATCAATAGCTATATGTAAAAAATATTCATTTATAAGTAAAAGTACTGCAGTATTATGAGTGCTGTAGTATGCAGTATTACAGTAAAAGTACTGCAGTATTAGAGTAAAAGTACTGCAGTATTATGAGTGATGTAGTATGCAGTATTACAGTAAAAGTACTGCAGTATTAGAGTAAAAGTACTGCAGTATTATGAGTGATGTAGTATGCAGTATTATGAGTGATGTAGTATGCAGTAATTATAGTAAAAAGTACTGCAGTATTATGAGTGATGTAGTATGCAGTATTACAGTAAAAGTACTGCATTATTAGAGTAAAAGTACTGCAGTATTATGAGTGATGTAGTATGCAGTATTACAGTAAAAGTACTGCAGTATTATGAGTGATGTAGTATGCAGTATTACAGTAAAAGTACTGCAGTATTATGAGTGATGTAGTATGCAGTATTATAGTAAAAGTACTGCAGTATTATGAGTAATGTAGTATGCAGTGTTACAGTAAAAGTACTGCAGTATTATGAGTGATGTAGTATGCAGTATTACAGTAAAAGTACTGCAGTATTATGAGTGATGTAGTATGCAGTATTACAGTAAAAGTACTGCATTATTATGAGTGATGTAGTATGCAGTATTAGAGTAAAAGTACTGCAGTATTATGAGTGATGTAGTATGTAGTATTACAGTAAAAGTACTGCAGTATTATGAGTGATGTAGTATGTAGTATTACAGTAAAAAGTACTGCATTATTATGAGTGATTGTAGTATGCAGTATAGAGTAAAAGTACTGCATTATTATGAGTGATGTAGTATGCAGTATTAGAGTAAAAGTACTGCAGTATTATGAGTGATGTAGTGTGCAGTATTACAGTAAAAGTAGCTAGTTTAGTCCAGTGGTTCCCAACCTAGGGGTGGGGCCCCTCCAAAGGGTCAGCAGATAAATGTGAGGGTTGGTGAGATGATTAATGGGAATGAAGAAAAAACAAGCAAACATACACAAATGTGTTTTTAGTTTTTGGACTGTTGGATCATTTGAACATTGATACTCATCTGGGTTTAGTGGCATAAACTGTAGAGGTATAAATACATTCAGTACACACTACTATTACTACAGTCCACAGTTAGCCAGTTAGCTGAGTTAGCCGCAGAGTTAGCAGCTGAGTTAGCAGCCAAGCTAGCCACCGAGTTAGCAGCTGAGCTAGCTACATCTGAAATGTGAGCCGACTACTCAGTGCTTTTTTGTAAGAAGTCAAAGACAAAAAAAGTTAGGTTTTTTTATTGCTTATTATATTATATAGCTTGTCCATTGTGTCAAATGAATATTGTTAATTGAAATAAGAACAACTTGGGTCATGAATTTTCTATCTAAATTTGAAAAAAAAACAAAATAATAAAATACTGGATAGTGACTTTTGAGACATTCAGGACTCATAAATTCACAAAGATGATTTCAGTGTAATAAATTCTGCAGTATTTAGATTTCAACATTAACTATTTAAAAACTGATTTAAATTTTAAACTGTGGTATTAAGCTGCTGATATAATTTATCATGGCTATATTTTGATATTTTCCTTCTATATAAATATTTTTCAAGAGGAAAACAGCCAACAAAACTCAGTAAATATCAGATGTATTCATTATTTTTTTTAGGTGATAGTGAAGTCAAAGGTTTTTGCAGGAAGTCAGACTTGTGAATAAATTTGCTGCTTAGTTTATTTTGTCAATGCACCCCCGAGTTATTGTTACAGTTGGAGCAGCTGGCTTCCTCCGCCCCGGCCGACGCTCACACATTTCTCTCCTCCTGACGGGGTCTCGGAGGGGTCGAGCGGTTACCGACTGTAAAACAGCCGTGTTTTTCACTTTGGCCTCCTGACTGACGGAGAATCCCAGACCAGCTTCTCCTGCAGCCGCCCGCTGATCTCATCCCTTAATGCTTCATTACCTGAGCATCCACTCTGACCCTGGCAGCCATTTAGCAGGCAGGCAGAATGAGGCCAAAAAAAAAAAAAAGGATCCTGGAAACTACACACACACACACACACACACACACACACACACGACAACACAACCTCCCGTCTGTCCGAGATAATAGTGGGATAGTTGAGCCAGGACGAGTTTCTCCTCCGTCAGCTCGGGGTCAGCAGTTTGTGTTTACATCAGCAGCTCGGTGTCAGCTCAGCAAACAGCGGGGAGGAAGTCAGCTTGTGCATCGACTCTCAGCTTCACACCGCAGATCGCATCTCGGATATAATGTTTGACATATTTTGCACTCAGCTCGAAGTTTTGGGGTGGGGGGGGGGATACTTTCCTATTTTTCCGTTTATTCAACCAATATACTGACTATTTATTTTTTATATAATATAATATACTACTCTTATTTATTTTGGTTTGGGAACTAAGGAGAGGAGGAAGGAAGGAAGGAAGGAAGGAAGGAAGGAAGGAAGGAAGGAAGGAAGGAAGGAAGGAAGGAAGGAAGGAAGGAAAGGACTTAGGAGGGAAGGAAGGAAGGATGGATGGATTCATAACTTAACTTAAATCTGCTGCAGTCTGACTTTCCTCCAAGTTATAAAGGTTTCATTTGGGATGTGTTTGAGGAAACGATCCATCTGCTGTGTATTGTTCTCTGCTTTGCTTTCTTGTATTGCTAATTAATTTAAGGAAAGGAGTTAGGAGGGAGGAAAGAAGGAAGGAAGGAAGGAAGGAGGGAGGAAAGAAGGAAGGAATGAAAGGAGTAAGGAGGGAGGGAAAGGAGGAAGGAAGGATGGAAGGTCGGAAGGAGGAGGGAGCAAAGAAAGAGGGGAGGAGGGGAAGAAGGAAGGAAAAATTAAAGTAAGAGGGGAGGGAGGAAGGACGGAAAGGAGTTAGGAGGGAGGAAGGAAGGAAAGAAAGGAGTAAGGACAAAAAGAGGGAGGAATTTAGGAGAGAAGGGAGGGAGGAAAGGAGTAAGAAGGAAGGATGGAAGGAGGAGGGAGCAAAAAAAGAGGGGAGGAGGGGAAGAAGGAAGGAAAAAATAAAGAAAGAGGGAGGGAGGGAGGAAAGGAGTTAGGAGGAAGGAAGGAAGGAAGGAAGGAAAGGAGTTAGGAGGGAGTGAAGGAAGGAAGGATTCATAACTTAACTTAAATCTGCTGCAGTCTGACTTTCCTCTGAGTTCTAAAGGTTTCATTTGGGATGTGTTTGAGGAGACGATCCATCTGCTGTGTATTGTTCTCTGCTTTGCTTTCTTATGTTGCTGTTTGATGTATGAATGTGCTATGGTGTTATGTATTCAGTATAAACAAATTATATAAGAAATACATATTTAACAGCTGGATTCAGTCCAGGGACTTATGGCCTTCAACACAGAATCATACAGGCAAATTTCTTCCACATTTCATTTCCTGTTTGGTCTTTGTGTGTTGGGTCCTTTTTGGCCTGCTTTGGTCCACTTACTGTTTAAGTAATTATCTAAATATATGTAAAATTAGCCCTCCTGTTGTCCTCGAGTCAAGGAAGGAAGGAAGGAGGGGAAGGAAGGAAGAAGGAAGGAAGGAGGGAGGGAGGAAGGAAAAGAGGGAGGGAGGGAGAAAAGAAGGAAGGAGGTAGGAAAGAAAGAGAAGAAGGTAAGGAAGGAAAGGGGGGAGGGAGGGAGGGAGGAAGAAGGAGGGAGGAAGGAAAAGAGGGAGGGAGGGAGAAAAGAAGGAAGGAGGTAGGAAAGAAAGAGAAAGAGGTAAGGAAGGAAAGGGGGGAGGGAGGGAGGGAGGAAGGAAGGAAGGAAGGAAGGAAGGAAGGGAGGGAGCAAAAAGGAACAGTCAAAACAAACAGCGAGAAGGAGGGAAAGAAGGAAAGGAGGGAGGGAGGGAGGAAGGAAAAGAGGGAGGAAGGAAGAAGGGAGGGAAGGAGGAAGAAGGAGGGAGGAAGGAAAGAAGGAAGGAGATAGGAAAGAGAAGGCGGTAAGGGAGGGAGGGAGTGAGGAAGGAAGGGAGGAAAGAAGGAAACAGTCAAAACAGACAGGGTCAATTTGACCCGGGAGGATGACAGGGACGATTAAATCTGTTTTTGTCTAACTGCTGGTGGTCTGAGCAGCAACATGGAGCATCATTTAGACGAATCTGAGAGTAAAAATCAGATATTAATACAGAATCATTTCAACCTCTCTCACTGACTGTTTGCTTTCAGTTTAAGGCTTTAATTCGTCAGTGAGTTTGTTTCTGTCGAGCTGTCAACTTCACTCAGCAGCTAAATGGTCTAGGTCCAGAATACATGAATGACATGTTAGTAGAATATAAACCCAGTAGAGCTCTGAGATCTACTGACTCAGGTCAGATAGTTGAGCCCAGAGCTCTGAGATCTACTGACTCAGGTCAGATAGTTGAGCCCAGAGTTCAAACTAAACATGGTGAAGCAGCTTTTACACAACTGAACAAACATCCTGGACCTCCGCCTCCTGGTGAAACATTATTATTCATGTCGGCTGCAATGACATTTCCAACTGGACTTCAGAGATTATAAAAAACGGGTGTGTAACGGGTGGAGGTGGGTAGAACCCAATAGCAGCACAGAACCAGTGAGCAGTTTTAAATGATCTTTATTATAGTCCACAAGGTAACTGAACAGGTATAGACAGAATGTGTAGGGCAACAGGCAGGGCTCAGAGTTGGCAGCAGGTACGATAATGCCAGTAGCACTCATGGAGTTAAGGTGTATGACCAGGCAGGAGTCTCTGGGCTCTCCTAACAGGATGGAAGCCAGATGACGCCACACAGCCAGACAGGAACAGGTAATATTCGAGGTCAGGGACAGAAGGCTGGTGTGTTTACCAGGGAAGACACGAGGAGAGGAGGTCCAAGGGCAAGCAGGGTCGAAACCAGGGAATCAGTCCGTGACTTAGTGCTGGAAGATCTGGCATGAAGCAGCTGAGAGTCCAGGTGAACAGAGTTACCTGATGAGGTGGGTGTGGCTGATTAGCAAGAGTAGAGCAGAGGTGTGGTGACTGGAAAGTTACCAGCAGCAGCAGCAGGAGACAAAAAGAGGATTTCCCAGCAGGTTCCCTCACTACCTTAATGACTATAACAAACACATCTTTGCCTCTGGACCTTTACCTCCACTTGGCCGAAGAGTCTTTCCTTTTAACCAGATCCTTATATATCCATGCATGGCTCCAGTCTGTCTGCACAGAGCAATTTTAACAATTTTAACCTCTCAGTCAATCATCCTTCCTTTTATCTAAGAGACGCTGCCCATTTTAGCAGACTGGGTGCACATACTGTAACACACAACATATTTTATCCAGTTTTTAACACTCCCACAGTCTGACTATCAGCTGCCACATGACCAGACCGCTGAGAAAGCTCGACACCTGCCGCTTCCGGTCTCCAACTTGCAAGCTGACTTTTTCCCTGCAGCCCCCGGGGGGAAGCCTACAAGTGCCTGTGGTGTTAATACAACCATCTGTTAATACATTAATAGACAACCTGACACATTATTCTCTAGACGTCGCCTTGAAATGTGTTTAAATGTGTTTAAATGTGCCATCCTGCTCACATGTTTTGGCTCTAGTGATGACCACAGTCCATTTTAAAGATATCTATCCCCCAGGAGAGAAGTAAACTCACTTTCTCTGCAGCCTGGGCTTTTATTGACGCATTTTAGTTTTGCTTGAAATTCTTCCATGTAAATTAAAGTGGAACCAAAAAGAGAAAATGCAATGAAATAGCAACTTATCCACTGATTCTGACGCCTTAGATACCCTCTTAGATACCACTGCAGACATGGCCGGAGCTACTATTGAGGACACAGAGGTCATGTCCTCTGTATTGTCAAAACCAAAGTAGTCGGCTATAGCCAGCAGCGGAGTGAGGCCTGAAAATCCACCGGTGTTTTGTCCCTCCCTCCCTTCCTTCCTTCCTTCTGTCCTTATCTCTTCCCTCCCTCCCTTCCTTCTTTCCTCCTTCCTTCCATCCTTCCTTCCTTTCTTTCCTCCTTCCCCTTCCTCCTTCCTTCTTTCTTCCTCCCTTCCATCCTTCCTTCCCTTCCCTCCTTCCTGCCTTCTTTCCTTCTTTCTTCCTCCCTTCCATCATTCCTTCCTTCTTTCTTTCCTCTATCGCTTCTTCCCTCTTTCCTCCTTCCTTCTTTCCTCCCTCCTACCTTCCTCCCTTCCTCTTTTCCTTTCTCCCTCCCTCCCTTCCTTCCTTCCTCCCTCCCTCCCTCCCTCCCTCCCTCCCTCTCTTCCTTCCTCTGTCCTTCTCTCCTTCCTTCCTTCCTCCTTCCCATCCCTTCCTTCCTTCTTTCCTCCATCCTTCCTTCCATCCTTCCTCCCTTCCTTTCCTTCCTTCCTTCCATCCTTCCTCCCATCCTTCCTTGACTTGAGGGACAACAGGAGGGTTAAAGCCATATTTTACTCTCTTCTCTTAGTCCTATTCTCAACCATTGATAGGTTGTTATATTGGGTTCACTTTGACTCCGGGCAGGAGAGTGAGGAGTGTGAAGAGTGTGAGGAGTTACTTTTTTCTTAAAAAGAAAGAGTTGCCTCAATTAGGTCAGGCAATAAGCTCGGTCACATATCCCACAGCAGCCCTCCGACATGTTTCGTCAGTATTTCGCATACCTTCCCCTACCCTGTGAGATTATAACTCAAACAGCCTCCTCCACATGTGATCTCATTAGAAAGTTTCCTCAAGAAATGTATATGACAGCTTGTCTCGCTCCATCCTAAAGATAATTACCACTTCACTAGAAACAGGTATCTTTCCTACTGCTTTTAAGACTGCAGTAGTGAAGCTTCCTATTAAAGAAAAAGCCAAACCAAGATGAAAACCTCCTTAGTAATTACAGAGCCTATATCCAATCTGCCTTTAACGAGCAAGTTTCTTGAGAAAGTGCTTTTTAATCAACTTAATACCTTTGTCAATGAGTGCAGACTTTTTGGAGACGTTCCAATCTGGGGTTTTGGATCCGACCATCGGTACAGAAAACGGCCTTAGTCAAAGTTATTAATGATCTCAGACGTTTGCCACCGACTCAAATCAAGTGTCAACCCCCTCATCCTTTTAGATCTGAGCTCAGCGGTTTGACACCGTATCGACCACCCGAGCCATTTTAATCAAACATCCTGAGAGATTCATAGGTCTATCTGACTCTGCTTTAAACCTGATTTGGATTATGCATATATACCTGGTGGAAGATTTTTTATTGCCTGGGCTGATCATGAATCTGTGAAACATGACTTACTTTTTGGTTTTGTGCCAAGAAGGTGTCTTTGTCGCCCCCCCCCCCCCCCCCCCTTCCCCCCACCCTCTCCACTACATTACATCATCAACATGTTCAATATAAATTTCCAAAACTAATCATTTGACTTTGATTTGTACATTTCTGTTGAGTCAGCAGCGAG
>JAJDFG010001024.1:0-53474 GCA_021039105.1 Scomber colias | reverse complement strand
AAGGAAGGAAGGAAGGAAAATAACACAGGAAGGAAGGAAGAAAAAGAAGACATGAAAGAAGGAAGGAAGAAAGGACAGATGGAAGGAAAGAAGGAAGGAAAAAAAAAGAAGACAGAAAGGAAGGAAGGAAGGGAAGATGTAAGGAAGGGAGGAATAAGGAAAGTGGGCCAGATCAGACTCCCTCGGCGGGCCGGATCTGGCCCACGGGCCGCCATGTTTGACATCCCTGGTATATAGAGGAATGGCGGCAGAAGAAGAAAGAAGCACAGAGAACTAGAAGCAGCACCTATCGTCATTTGTGTAAAACCAGCACACCTCCTACACATCATTAAGGTAAATAACATCGCTCACCATGCAGAGATGTCTTATATTTAAAAAAAAAAGAAAAAAGAAAAAGATTGAAGCCTTGCAAGCATCAGAGGATCTAATCTAAGCATGACTCAGCAGCGGTGTCCTATAGCTGTATGGAAAAATGCCATTAACCATCTATTTCATGGTACAAGGACTCAAATGTCAGATACCAGATCTCTTAAAATACATAAAGGCAGGAAGTTAAAAGGTAATCGTTATGCTTTTTCTCCACTGACGAGCAGAGCTGAGTGGTAACATCATTAAAATGAACATTTCATCTATACAGGTTCGGTTTGATACGTGAATAAATGTGTGTGTGTCGGTTTCTGCTTTTATGTTTCACGTATGTGTTAAATACATAAAGTCTTTAGAAAGTCTGCTCAGCACTTAAATGTAGAATTCACTTTATCTGTTCTAACTGAGAGGAGCTGAAGGACTGTTTGACTGTTCCTTCCTTCCTTCCTCCTTCCCTCCTCCCATCCTCCCATCCATTTTTTCTTCCTTCCTTCCTTCCTCCTTTCCTTCCTTTCTTCCTTTCTCCTACCTCCTATCCTTCCTTTCTTCCTTCCTCCTTCCCTCCTCCCATTCATTTTTCCTCTTCCCTTCTTTCTTTCCTTCCTCCATCCCTCCTCCCATCCATTCTTCCTTCCTCCTTTTCTTCCTCCTTCCCTCCTCCCATCCATTCTTCCTTCCTTCCTTTCCTTTACTCCCTTCCTTCGTCCCTCCTTTCCTTACTTTCTTCCTTCCCTCCTCTCTTCTTTCCTCCCTCCTTCTCTCCTCCCATCCATTCTTCCTTCCTTCCTCCCCACCTTTCCTTTTTTTCCTCCTTCCTCCTTTCCTTCCTTCCCTCCTCCCATCCATTCTGCCTTCCTTCCTTTCCTTCCTCCCTTCCTTTCTTCCTTCCCTCCTGTCTTCTTCCTCCCTCCTTTCCTTCCTCCTTCCCTCCTCCCATCCATTCTTCCTTCCTTCCTTCTTTCCTTTCCGCCCTTCCTTCCTCCGTCCCTCCTTTCCTTCCTTTCTCCCCTCCTTCCTTCATTCTCTACTTCCTTCTTCCCTCCCTTCCTTCCTTCCTTCCTTCCTCCATCCTTTCCTTCCTCCCTCCTCCCTCCCTTCCTGACTCAAGGACAACAGGAGGGTTAAATGGAGAAGTATTGTCATGTTTTAGTTCACATTGTGTGTTCAGTGGTTCAACTGCTGGTGTGTGCTTTAATTTGTAACTAACCTACTGTATCAGACTAAATTAGTGGTTCAGCCATGTATATGATCATTAAAAAAAAAAAAAAAAAAAAATCAAATGATCCATCCGTGTTGTGATTCACTACCTAATGGCAGACTGGCCATCTGGAGTATGAGGAGGTTTCCCAGTGTGCTGATTCAGTATCAGAGCAATGCAAAAGAAACATAATCTAAAGAGTGGCCCAGTGCAGTGAGTTGGTGGTCCTGCTTGTTTCTGTTGTAGGTCATATTATATCATATTTAACCTGCTTTCACTACAGTAAGGCATTTATTTAAATAAATGGTAGAGAAGGCGCTTTTCATGTAATATTCATATACCAACCTGTTTGCATGTATATGTATGCTGACCTGTTCTACAGTATATAGAGCAGCAAAGATCAGTTGGTTCATAAAGAAAATCAGCAACTATTTTGATAATCAGATAATTATTTAATCACTTTTTAAGCAAAATGCCACAGATTTGATGGTTCCAGGTAAAATGTGAGAATTTGCTGTTTTATTTGGGCCTAAATTATGGCTACATGAATGAGTCCAACAGCCTTCAAGAGTTAACCTTCTCATGTTGATGCCAACTTGAATAGCACTTGTAAAAAATGAATAACTGAACACCTGCATTTTGTAGAGCTGATATTTTGTAGCATCATATTAATCAGATATAAAACATATTAGAAACACAGATGGATTCAACAAGACCATTTATGTACAGATATGAGTCACAGATTTGATTCCCACAACTTGCCAAAGTCACTTGACTTCCTTGAGCAATACAACACTCACTTCCCTTATCTGCTCGTGGAAAGTCACTTTGGGTGAGGGGTGTCAAATTAAAATGCCAAACATAACAGTGGAAACATCTGCGGCCATCTTGAGCAAAGTGCTCCGTCAAGCCACAAATCACCTTCCTTTATACCCAACTAGTCGTTTTACTGCGATAGAACACAAGCAAACCGTCAAACACCAAGGACACATTTAACACAGAGGAAGATGAATCACAAAGCCTGGGCTTGATCTCAGGTACTTGGAAAGATAAAACAGGTGTGTGGTGTGTGTGTGTGTGTGTGTGTGTGTGTGTATGTGTGTATGCGAGTGTGTCCTCAAAGTGCCTGTGTGTGTGTGTGTGTGTAAAGTATGAGTGTCTACTTGTGTGTGAGCCATGTGTGGACTTTGAGGGATTTTACATGTCTGTAAGGGATTTCAGTGTGTTAAGCTTACAGTATGCATGTGTTTGTGTGTGCTCGAAGGGGAAAGAGTACCCTCCTTGATACATTGAGTCAGTCACAATGCTACGCTTCCAACGAGAACAGTAGCAGCTTAGCCTCTTCTGAACCTCCCACACATCCCTCCCAACACACCGCCTGGCTACAAAGCATCTTTGTTCTCAGAGGAGACAATTCAAATCTCCAGCTCTGATTTCCCACGATCTTCTAAATGTAGCTTTCTCTCTGTCTTTTGGCACAAGATTGGAATTTTGTGGTTGTTTTTTTTTTCTTCGTTAAGCTTAAGACAGTGATTACTCAAACTAATTCCTCAAAAAAAAAAAAAAAAAAAATTTAAAAGAATGGTAGAAGAAGGAAGAAAAGAAATTTGACCAGTGGAGCAGGCAGTGTGGAGTGCAACACTGTGGGAACACACACTGAGTGATAAAAAAGACACAGGTTTCAAGGCCTGCCTGCTGATGTGCAGTGAAGCATTTCAGCAAGCGGACATGTTCCTGGGTATATGTGCGTGTGTGTGTAAGTGTGTGCTTGTGGGTGCAAAGGTATTATATATATATATATATGTGTGTGTGTCAGATCAATGTGTGAAAGCGTCAGAGGGCAGAAGATAGAAGAAGAAAAATCCTCGACTGAACACCGTGGAAACAGCAGAGACGAATCACCGGACTAGCAAACGTCATGAGTCAAGACCCAGCATGAAGATCAAGTGTGCATGCAGACATAACCGTCATAATCTTACCAGACAGAAGGGGGAGGGGGAGGGGGGGGGGTAATTCATAAGATAAAAGAAAAAAAATAACAAGAAGAAAGATAGAGTACTTATGCTTAAGTGGTGTTAGTTCATGTTAAAGAATATCAGATGCAAAGAGGAAAGAATAGGTATAAAAAAAAAAAAAAGGAAAGAAGAAAGAAAACAAATCTGGGCAAACTGGCTCACACCAACCCCATGGAAGGATTTAGAAACCCTCAAACAATACCAACACTGTCGCGTTCACTGCAGGGCCAAAGCGCTCTAACAAGGGCCTACTCTCAGACTCATAAACCACAATTCACACTTGATTTACGTCCAGCAGAGCTACAGTTTCCTGTGTCATAACCTGGGCCGTATAGACTCCAGTTTCAACAGAGTGGTTTCGATCTGAAGTTATAAACATTTCGAGTTGGCCCCTTGTCCTGCAATTTGGCCCTGCTGTGGGGAAAGGGTCAATCAAAAGCCTCCGCGGCGGCTTGTTGAAAGCCGGCCAGCAAGGAGGAAAACATGAAAAAGAAAAAAAATCCAATGTGAAGATTGAAGAGAGACCAGCATCCCTGCAGCTCTCAAATCAGCCCTGATCCCAGCATGTGTGTGTGTGTGTGTGTGTGTGTGTGTGTGTGTGTGTGTGTGTGAGAGAGACATTTATATTTCTGTGCATGCATGTGTGCAAGTGTATCTGCATGTTTGAGGAGAGATGGTGGACTATATGTGCATGCAAATGGTTGTGTGTGTGTGTGTGTGTGTGTGTGTGTCCGAGTGTGTACAAGTCCAGGTATGCACGACAACACGCTGTACACCTGCTCACAGAGTAACGTGTGGAGTAAAATCAGCTGACAATCACTACCAGCGTGTGTGTGTATGCTGGCAGTTATGACATGCTGTTTGAGAAAATGGTCCTGTTGTGTTTGATGGTGTGTGTGTGTGTGTGTGTGTGTGTGTGTGTGTGTGATCATCATGTTTCAAGTAAATATACGTGTATCTCTACGCTGTGTGCATCTGTTCACACTTAAACACATGTACAGCATCTTGGCGTGTGAGTGTGTGAGTGTGTGTGAGAGTGTGAGTGTGTGTGAGTGTGTGTGTCAGCTGTGTGTTTGAGAGACTCACCGATGACGATGGTGGTGATTCTGGTGCTTGCTGGCTCCGTGCTTATTCTTGACCTCGCAGATGAAGGTGGTGTTGACGGCGTCGTCCACCCTTCCTCACTGTCAGCTTGTTGCCATCCACCACCACCGTGTCTGGCAAAGGACCGGACACCCTGGAGAGAGAGAGAGAGAGAGAAAGAGAGAAAGAAAGAGAGAGAGAGAGAGAGAGAAAGAGAGAGAGAGAGAGGAGAGAGAGAGAAGAGAGAGAGAGAGAGAGAGAGAGGAGAGAGAGAGAGAGGAGAGAGAGAGAGAGAGAGAGAGAGAGAGAGAGAAACAAATAAAAATTGGTAAGGAAAGAGGAAATGCATAATGGGGGGGGGGGGTGAGGTAGTGAAGAGGATAGTTGATTGGGTTTAGGGAGGAAAAGAGAAGAAAGGATGATGGGAGAGAAGATGCAGGAAGCGAAAAAAAAAGGACAGAGGAAATGAGGGATAGCAGGAGAAAAAAGAAGAACAAGAAGAAAGAAAACAGAAGAGAGAAGAGTAAAGAAGGAGGGGTGAGGAGAACACACATTTGAGATATTGGATTAAATAAGATGAAGCCAAAGAAAATAAAAAAAAGAGAGAGAGAATCAATAAGAGAGAGGGAGAGTGAAATAAAAAAAGACAGAGAGAAAGATTGGAAAGAGATAGGAAGAAAAAAAAGCAAGAGGGAAAAAAACAGGCAGCTTGTGACTGTGATATTCAAAAAAACGGCATTAAATGAGAGGAAAATCACAGACATATGAACAGCCGTTCTGTCTCCCTACTCAATATTCATCATGAAAACCACACACGCAGCACAGTACGCCATCTGTCCATCAGGAAGAGATGCTAAGAGCGTTTGTGTTTATCAAAAAAATTAGTAAGAAATGGTCATTGAAGAGAAGCGATCACTGTGCACGCTCATGTCGTGATCATAGTAAAAATTAGAGACTGTGTCATTCTCTCAGAGGGAGGTGAAGCGAGATGATTGGACTGATACTTACGCGGTCCAGGTGACGGTGGTGGGCGCAGGGTTGGCGTTGGCCGTGCAGACGAGGACGGCGTCCGAGCGGCCAACATACCAGTTGTTGTCGTACCCCTCTATGGACACAGATGGGGGGTCTGAAAGTGAGAAATAAAGAGTTAATTGATGCAGGACGCCATATTTGCAACGTTGGGCTATTTCATACCATGACAGGAAAATAAAGAAAGGAAAGAGGTAATGAGACTGAGGTTCATTAAGGTAGTTTGACATGTCCATGTATTGTATTGTGTAGACAAAACTTATGTATTGTCCAGTTTTACCAATCCAGAAAGAATGGCGGCCGATGCAAGTCACTGTTGTTCCAAATGTATTTACTGTATGGATTCAGGAGTCTCTAGGTCTAGAATGATGTAATGATTCATGGTTTATGTTGTGACAATCAATATTACCAATTTCAACTTTGTCTCTGGGAAATTATGTTTTTTTGAACCTTTGGAGCCATTGCTATCGAGGTTAAGCTGGTCAGTGGAGCAAGTCAGAGCTGTAATGGTTCATTGCTGCAGTCGGGAGGAATGAAAAACACAAAGTTGCTGAACGAATCCAAAACTGACCCAGAATCCAAAAGTGAAGTGATTTAAAGTTTAGCTTAGCTTTCTCCTCCCATAGTAACACAGGCATAGGGCTAGGTATCAGTACTTTAAAGTATCCAAGGAAACCAAGTACCAAGTAGTAGTCAAACAATACCTGTAAATGGATCTGGATCTAGACTTAACGATTTAATATGACATGTGATTATTGGCCCACTACTGCAGCAGCTACGACCCAGTTTGTGGTGGAATAACTGCACAACAAGTTAACCTTCGTGTCGTCCTCCCGGGTCAAATTGACCCTGTCTGTTTTGACTATTCCTTCTTTCCTCCCTTCCTTCCTTCTGTCTGTCTGTCCTTCCTCCCTCGCTCCTTCTTTCCTTCCTTCCTTCCTTACTTCCTTCCTTCCTCCTTCTCTCTTTCTTTCCTCCCCCCACCTTCCTCTCTTCCTTTCTTCCTTCCTCCTTCTCTCTTTCTTTCCTTCTCACCACCTTCCTCCCTTCCTTTCTTCCTTTCTCCTTCTTCTTTCCTTCCCTCCTTCCTTCCTCCTTTCCTTACTTCTTCCTCCCATCCTTCCTCCCTCCTTTCCTTGCTTCTTCCCTCCTTTTCCTTTCTTTCCTTCTTTCCTTCCTTCCTCCCTTCTTTCCTTACTTCTTCCTCCCTTCCTTCCTTCCTCCCACCTTTCCTTCCTTCCTTCCTGCTTACTTCCACTCACATGATGGGTATCAAACAAACTAGGAAAAAAAAGGTATCAAATGAAGAACCCTATCAGTACCTGTGTCGCCTTAAGGGTACTGGTACTGGTACTGTAATATTTAAAGTCATAACCAGCCTGACACACACTTGCATTTGTCTTTACTTGGATTTTTTTTGTACTCAGCCTTGTACCTTTGACTTTTTATCAAACAACCCCTTTTTTTTGCAGTTGCTCTTTTGTGCTGATGATTCAGGCACTTTAAACCCCTACAGTGCACCCTAGTGAGCGAGCTACCTCAATGTGAGAGATTTTCTCTCTTTTCACCTGGAATTTGCGGTTTAAGACATCTGTAACCTGTGGGAGGCTACTGTATACAAAGACTGTCAGGTCACAGGTAACATGCACCTTTCTGTAAGCTGTGTGTTTACAAATGGGTCAGAGGACTGCCAGATGGGTTTGGAGGACTGATGACATCAATCTCTCTATGAAATCTTAACCATTTGTTGGGTTGTTTTTACTGATCTGCTTCAGCATGTAGCATCATACAGCTACAGTACACAGAAGCTAAATGCAAGTCAACATGTCTGGTAGGCTCTGTTTGTATGCTGATGTGCTCAAGCTCAGCTGTGTCGAGTAGATATGAGAAAGAAAAAAAAAAGTCTTTCTACCTAGAAGAGCTTTTCCTTCTAAAATCAAGGCACACTTATAGCAAGAGGAAGAGAAAATCAGTTAATGTGACTCTACTAAGAGTCTTATGTTAAAGTCAAGTCAAACCAAAGTGACATGTGTGGGAAGCTAAAACCGGCAGAACAGAAAAGCTTAGTGACTCTCTTTCTTTTCACCCTTTTCATGTGAAAAAGACAGACACATACTGTGAAGGAAACAGAGAGAGAGAGAGAATCAGAGAGAGATAGAAAGAGAGAGAGGGGGGGAGTGTGAGGAGAGTGTGTCAAAGAAAAAGCAGTGAGAGAAAAACACAGCAGGACAGTGGGGTAAGTGTATGATACGTGTGTGTGTGTGTGTATAAATGTGTGTGTGTGTTCCTCCCAGAGAGCGTTGACCTATAAAAGCTGATCTGAGTTACACAGCTGACAGGAGACATGATCCCTCTCACCATCACTAAACTAACACATACACGGTGAGGAGTCATAATGTGTGTGCTATGATACTTCCATTTTAGTGAGGATCAATTTGAGTTTGACCTTAAACGACGCTGGGTGCTCATTTTCTATATTTCTCTTATTGTAAGCAAATCTCATTTCCAGAGCCAAGGCAACAATAAATTGATTTAGTTGCAAGTATTATTATTGTGTATGCAGAGTCTGATTATATCTTATTCCTCCGTGCCATTGTTGTCCAAAAAAAACACATCAATGAGCCACATCGTTGCAATGGGGGGCGACATGTTCCTTTGCCCTGAAGAGTTGGGGCATGTTAGTTTGTTTACAAGCAGCTTCAAAGACTAATAACACTGATCACTTTTCAGTCTCTGGAGAGTAGTTCTGTGTAAAAGGCCAGCTCAGATCACAACGTTTTACAACCAGACAGGTCGCAACTTGCAAAAGAATCCCAAGAAGCCTGATCGTAAACCTTCTTAAAACTGGGCCATTCCCGTCAAAGCAACACAGACACACAGATGATGGTCGTCACAGCAACAACAACGCTCTGGTATAACCCATTTACTCTGCACTGATACATTGTATTGTAAGTGGATTAGCTGGATTTCTGTTTGTTTGTGATAGCCTACAAGCTACGTTACTATCTATGAAGAGATTAAACATGACCACTGTTTAGGGATAGGAATAGCTGTGTGTCTTACAGAGCCACATTAGCTTGTTGTGCTAGATATCAGGGAGCGGCTGTGGCTCAGGAGGTAGAGCGGTCGTCCTCCAATTGAAGTTGAGTTGAGAATTGGACGATTGGCGGTTTGATTTCCGGCTCCTCCAGTCCACATGTCGATGTGTCCTTGGGCAAGACACTTAACCCCAAATTGCTCCTGTTGCTGTTGTGTCTTACAGAGCTTCATTAGCTTGTTGTGCTAGATATCGCAACCTTTATACCAGGCATGTGCAAACTATTCCACAAAGGGCCATGTGGCTGCAGGTTTTTGTTCCAACCAATCAAGAGCACATCATTCGACCGATCAGCTGTCTGAAGATTGAGATTAGCTGATTATTGGTTGGAATGAAAACCTGCAGCCACATGGCCCTTGAGGGAATAGTTTGGAGTCCCTGCTTTATACATTCTACATTTTTAAAATAACTTTAGTTTAAAGTCAAGATGTTGTGTGTGGTATGTGGTATGTGGTGTTGTTTAACGATTTTGGAGAACAAAAGAAGATCTAAGGCACAGAGGAGTACAACATATCAGGATATCAGGCTTTGGACACCCACACAATGCTTTTTAGTAGGATGAGTTCATTGTTGGTTTGGCTCCACACATGAGATATGCTGATAGTAAGAACAATACAAAATATCTTTAATCATATCTTTTAAGAGTGAGGATATTTTTTGAGCACATTCTGGACCGTCTTAACTTCCATTAAGGGTAATTGGTGTTAAGGCCCATTTATGCTCAACATTAAATTCAGATATGGATACAGACAGATGGTGTTCATTTCGTCCGTATTTCTGCACGTTTCCATAAAGCTTACGGATGCGGACCAAACGGAGCAGTACCACCGGAAACCATGGGGGGGCAGTGTTGCTGTCCCTGCTCGATACGTAGCTCTAGTGAGACACGAAGAAGAAGAAATAACAATGGAGGAACTTTTTGAGGAAAGGTTTTCCGAGTTGGTTAGAAACTTTAAACATATCGTTTTTGTCTTTTATGCAAGAGGAACATTTTCAATATCTCCTCCACAGTCGCCATGTTTGTTTTTGAGTTTGTTGTTGTTGTCATAAACGTTTGACTCGGTGCTGCCCCCTGGTGGATGTATTGGTGTATCCATGGCAACGTAAAGGACGCATGGAAGTATGTGAGCAGTGACAGTAACATCATTTGATACATTTTCGTACGTCCGTTGAGCATAAATGGGCCCTTAGGGTGAGGGGTGAGGGGTTATGTTTGAGGTATTGTGTCAGTGGGAGTCGTAACAAGTTTAGGAGTACAAACAGGTCTGTGCTTGCATGTGTCATAAGACTCACATCAGACACAGTGACGGCTTGACAGGTGAGAATGCTCAGGCTTGTTCGTGTGTATGTGTTGTGTTGTGCATATACGCCCCCACACACACACATACTGTACACACACATATGTATAGACACATAACACATATTGCTTACATTGATATAAAGATGCATAGTTGATGTATGATAATTTGACAGCTTGATAGACAGCAGTATACGTGCACTGTGAGTATGTAGTAACAATATAGCACTTTTTAATGACAGTCTGACAGGCAGTTTGATTGTGAGTTTGTGTGTGTGTGTGTGTGTGTGTCTGTGTGTGTGTCTGTGTGTGTGTGTGCTGCAGATTTATAAAAAAAAGAGGCTGAACAAAAACAATCTGTTCCATCTTTGCAGTAAACGGCAGCGAGGTCACACAGTTAAGACGAAGCTGTCAGCATCCCTAAATCTCTGTAAAGCTACGCTGAACCTGCATAATATTTTAATCCTGTGTAAATTAGAATGGAATTTAATGGATTAAATGAATGTGTACGCGTGTGCTTTTTTTTTTTTTTTTTTGTAAACATGTGCCGTCTTGTTTTTTCTATAAAGTCCTGAAAAGCCAAAAGTTCTACAAGTACAAAAAAGACGCTGTTATCGAGTGCCCTTCTTGAAGTTTTTTGGATTTAGGTATAAGATTGGGCGTAACCACAGTCATCTGTTTTATCTGTCATTATCTTGTACATAATTAAACATTTCTGGACAGATGCATTTGTTACAATCTGGTATGAAATTAACAGTTTAGTAGAAACGTTGGCGAACACACAGACCTTGAATCAATTAATGTGGTGTGCACTATCCTGCTGTTATATTAGCAAAGGATCACGACAAGAAAGATGAATGTAGATGGATTGTGATCACATCTGGATGACTGTACAGTAGGGATGCTAATTTATATATTGGCTATAAAAGTGTTGATAAAACAGACTCATGTGAGATCCTAGTTGATGAAAGGTTTCAAACACAACAGCACTGTCGTTCCCTCAAATAATCCACCGAGAACAGGGGGGTCAAACTCATCTTCATTCAAGGGCCACATGCAGCCCAATTTGATCTTATGTGGGCCGGATCATTAAAATAAAGGAAGGAAGGAAGGAAGGAAAGATTGAAGGAAGAAAGGAAGGAAAGACAGATGGAAGGAAGGAAGAGAAGACAGGAAAGAAAGAAAGAAAGAAAAAAAGGAAAGATGGAAGGAAGGAAGGAAAGAAGAGAAGACAGGAGAAGAAGAGAAGACAGGACAGGAAGGACAGATGGAAGGAAGAAAGGAAAGATGGAAGGAAGAAAGGGAGGAAGAGACGACAGGAAGCAAAACGGGCCGGTTCTGGCCCACGGGCCGCATGTTTGACACCCCTGACCTAGAAGGAAGTCTCATCGGCTGATAGCATAATGACATAAAGACTCCACACTGAATCAGATGCTAAGTGTATAAAGACTGGCAGCCAAAATGTGTCCTGAATGTTCATGAATTGTGCATCGCCTCGGTAACCGGTCTCTCGGCACTCATTGTTTACATCATGATCCCAAACTTGTTAAAAGCCTGTAACACATCTGCAGGTCGTCTATATTGTAAGCCAGGGGTGTCAAACATGCGGCCTGCGGGCCAGAACCGGCCCGTCGAGGAGTCCAATCCGGCCCACTTTGCTTCCTGCCGTCTCTTCCTCCCTTTCTTCCTTCCATCTTTCCTTTCTTTCTGTTTTTCTTTCCTGTCCTGTCTTCTCTTCCTTCCTTCTTTCCTTCCTTCCTTCTTTCCATCCATCTGTCTTTCCTTCCTTCCTCCCTTCCTTTCTTTCCTTCCTTTCTTTATTTCTTTCTTTCCTGTCTTCTCTTCCTTCCTTCCTTCCTTCCATCTGTCTTTCCTTCCTTTCTCCTTTCATATTTCCTTCCTTCCTTCCATCTTCCCTTCCTTCCTTCCTTCCATCTTTCCTTTCTTTCTTTCCTGTCTTCTCATCCTTCCTTGCTTCCTTCCTTCCTTCCTTCCTTCCTTCCTTCCATCTTTCCTTCCTTCCTTCCTTCCTTCCATCTTTCCTTCCTTCCTTCCTTCCTTCCATCTTTCCTTCCTTCCTTCCTTCCTTTATTTTAAGGATCCGGCCCACATAAGATCAAATTGGGCTGTATGTGGCCCTTGAATGAAGATGAGTTTGACACCTCTGCTGTAAGCCATTAATATTAATAATAGAAACTTTAGACTTTTCGGAGGTTTTATTTGTATTCTTGAGTTACACCCACGATTTTGAAACAATGCAAAAACTAACAGTGTGTTTTTAGATGTTACAGCAAATAGACCAGATGTTGTTTTTATTATTTTAGATCATTAGAGAAGCAGATTACAAGTGCTTTGGGAGGAGGGTGCGTGGAGAAAGTGCAGCACACTAAGGTTTTTAAAGTATCAATTTCTCATAATCACCTTTTCACAGCTTGGAGGTATAAATGTGCTGCTTTTACTGATAATTGGCAACCTGTGTAATATCGATAAGCAGTGATAAAGAGTATCCTGCTGTACTGGCATTAAGTGGATTTATAATATCTGTGTGTGTGTGTGTGTGTGTTGTCCTTACACTCCACGGAGAGCTTGACAGGGTGGACCCATGACCGTTCCTGTGTCCTCTGGTCGACGACGCACGTCACCTCCCTGCCGTCGTCGGCCGGCGTTGGAACCAGCCGATACTCACTGCGTACCGTCACTGTGCCGTCCGGCCCGTTTGTGGTGCTGGTCGAATGGTTTCCTCCGACGGATGCCAACCACTTGATGGTAGCTGCCGGTTTGCCGTCCGCCGCCTCACACTGGGCCACCACCACTGACTTGGTGCCAGCCTGGACGGTTACCCCTTTGGCCGTGTTCTTGGGTTTGGCTGGAGAAGGAGGGAGAAGAGGGGTGGTGGAGGGGGGGGGGGGGGTCGGGGAGACAAGGGGAAAGAAAGGCCAGTGGTTAGAGTGGGACATTAAGGTTACGATAGGAATCAGGCAGGACACAAAGGGGCGAACAAGAGAACAGAGGATAAATTAAAAATGGCAGAGGAGGAGGAGGAGAGAGAGATGAAAAAAAAAATAAAAGTGTGGCGAAAAGAAAGACACATCAAACGTAAAGCAGAGGATGAGAAGAGGGAGGAGGGCACGGAGAGAGCAGAGGAAGAGGAGGTTCAATCAGTTTGTTGTGTATATATCCTACTGTGGCTGTAATGAAACTCTGAGGGGAGGGGGGGGGGGGGGCAGGGGGAGGAGGGGGCCTTCTGGTGTAACCCTAGGCCACTCAACATCAGAGAGACAGTAAGAGAAAGTACAGAGTTCCTTTAAAAAGGAAAAGTCTAAATTTAGTTTTTAGAAGTGTTTTTTTAACAGCTTTTTGTATAATCTACAACAGTAGTGCTTGTTCCTTGTGAAGAAACCTCCTCAACTATTAACTATCTGGAGGGAAACAAAAAGTCACCAACAGACACTGACTAATTGGCTCTGACTGGCTTTGAGTTACATCACCAGGAGCAGGTAATCTCTCAACTGAAGTGAAACATCAAACACACCAACGTTTCCGAGAGCTTTCACATTGCAACACTGATATGCAAAACACTGTTTTTCGTTCCCCACGTCACATTAGCTTTGTGAAATCAAACCGGACTTGTTCTATAAAGTGGCAATGTTCCATGAAAAAGTCCAACCCCCCTCCGCCCCTCCCACATACCTTAAAAAGAAACCCGAGCATCGGACACACTATCAATCAATCTGTAAATGTCAGTGAGTTCCATTATTTCGTGTCGTCAAGTGTTGCAATTTACTTTGTTTTTGTTGTAGTGTAGTTGTAGTTTGTCTTTTTAAGCGTGCACTATCTTGTACTGCAGATGTGATCATCATCTTCATCCAAGGGCCACATACAGCCCAATTTGACCTTATGTGGGCTGGATCCTTAAAATAAAGGAAGGAAGGAAGGAAGGAAGGAAGGAAGGAAGGAAGGAAGGAAGGAAGGAAGGAAGGAAAGAAGGAAGGAAGAGAAGACAGGAAAGAAAGAAATAAAGAAAGGAAAGATGGAAGGAAGGAAGGAAAGATGGAAGGAAGGAAGGAAGGAAGGAAGGAAGGAAGGAAAGATGGAAGGAGAAAGGAAGGAAAGACAGATGGAAGGAAGGAAGGAAGGAAGGAAGGAAGGAAGGAAGGAAGAAAAGACAGGAAAGAAAGAAAGAAAGAAAGGAAGGAAAGATGGAAGGACGGAATGAAAAAAGAAGGAAGAAAGGGAGGATGGAAGGAATGAAGGAAAGATGGAAGAAAGAAAGGAAAGACAGATGGATGGAAGGAAGGAAGGTAGGAAAGAAAGAAATAAAGAAAGGAAGGAAAGAAGGAAAGATGGAAGGACGGAAGGAAAAAAGGGAGGAAGGAAGGAAAGATGGAAGGACGGAAGGAAAAAAGGGAGGAAGGAAGGAAAGATGGAAGGACGGAAGGAAAAAAGGAAGGAAGGAAGGAAGGAAGGAAGAGAAGACAGGAAGGAAAGATGGAAGGAAGGAAGGAAAGATGGAAGAAAGGAAGGAAAGACAGAAGGAAGAAAGGGAGGAAGGAAGGAAGGAAGGAAAGATGGAAGGAAGGAAGGAAGGAAGGACCACCGCCCCCCACCTTAAAAAGAAACCCGAGCATGGGACACACTATCAATCAATCTGTAAATGTCAGTGAGTTCCATTATTTCGTGTCGTCAAGTGTTGCAATTGACTTTGTTTTTGTTGTAGCCAGTCGTCTTTTTAAGCGTGCACTATCTTGTACTGCAGATGTGATTTAGTGAATTCCCCCAAAATGCCTTTCAATCTGTCACACCCATTGTATTGGAATTGAAAGATTTTACTTATCAACAAAAACTCAGGCAATTATTGAAAACAAATTTCCTGCTGGAGCATTGCCTGCTGGTTTATTGAGGCTAGTGTCTGTGGGAAGAAAAAAAAAATCACTCTGAGTCCAGAGAGAAGCCTCGCTGCTTGAATTCACCCAAAACTTTAGATTTTTTTTATCTATCTTTGACCTTCCTGTTGTCCTCCCGGGTCAAATTGACCCCGTCTGTTTTAACTGTTCCTTATTTCCTCCCTTCCTTCCCTCCATCCTCCGTCGTTTCATTCCTTCTTCCTTCCTTCCTTCCTCCCTCCTTTCCTTCCTTCTTCCATCCTTCCATCCTTCCTTCTGTCTTCCTTCCTCTCTCCTTCCTTTCCTACTTTCTTCCTTCCGTCCTCCATCGTTCTCCTTCTTCCATCCTTCCTTCCTTCCTCCTTCCTTCCTTCTTCCCTTCCTCCTTTCCATCATTCCTCCCTCCCTCCCTCCTTTCCTTCTTCCATCCTTCCTTCCTTCCTCCTTCCTTCCTTCTTCCCTTCCTCCTTTCCTCTGTTCTTCCTTCCTTCCTTCTTTACTTCCTCCCTTCCTTCCTCCTTTCCATCATTCTTCCCTCCCTCCCTCCTTTCCTTCTTCCATCCTTCCTTCCTTCCTCCTTCCTTCCTTTTTCCCTTCCTCCCTCCCTCCCTTCCATGACTCGAGGACAACAGGCGGGTTAAATATCCCTGCAGCTAAACCACACTGCGTTTAGAGTAGATATCTCAATATAGTCATATTAACTCATTTTATAGCCACTAACCATTACAAGAGACACACAAATGATAGGTTATATCATTAGTCTTTTCAGTAATGTTAAATGCTTTCCATCAACGCCTCACAAAAGCACAGAAATGACTGTAATATATCCATTAAAGGTAATATTAATAGCCTGTAATACCTAGTGCAAAACGCTACCACTTCTGACTGGATAAATCAGAGGTTGAGATAATTACAGTATCTTGCTAAACTGGTTTTATGGTGAGTGCCATGCATTACTTTCATACTTCCCTTTATTTCATCATGTAGTATTAGGTGTCTTAGTCTTCTAAAGTTAAGATAAGGTCCATTGTATGTGTTTTAGTAGACACAATTGGACTTTAATTTACTATTATTGTTCCTATTTCATCCTGTCAATAGACTTACTCATAAGCTATTTGTGGATGTCGGATGATTTTGCCAGCTTTGTTACTTCAATTGGCTTCCGAGTTGGTCTTAAATCCAAATCCAGGCAGCATTACAAAAAAGGTCTTAAAAAAGTCTTACATATTGTCTCCTTAAAACCTAAAAGATATCCAGGGACAAGAGATGAAACAAAGAGAAGGAACAGACATCGAGAGCTGAGACGAAACAAAAAGAGAAGGGAGCTCAGACATGAAGGAGATAAGCAAAAAAAAAAAAAAAAGAGCAGAGAGACGAGAAGCAGACAGAGAGGAGGACAACAGAGGAGATGAAATAGACATAAACAGACACAGACTGACCATGCAGAGAGTAAAGCAGAGTAGCGGAAAGGGTTTGGATTGATCTGGGGGCTTTAACAGGTCGGGAGTATCCGTCCCTGATGTGTTTCGTGACATTGCATCCAATTGAGCCTGCTGCTATACTCCTCACATCCGTCTGAGGCTTTTCTGAGTACTGAGTAATTAGAAGGCAAGCCATGCTAAAGGAACTGGATAAACATTGGCGGCGCCCCCCCCCCGTGTGGTAATATCAATAGGCTAGATGCCAAAGACTGACAGGGAGACAAGAAAAGAAATGCACAACAGTAATATTTTCAAACACAATAACTGCATGAGGTATGTTTGGTTTTATGAAGCCACGCACTTACTCAGAAGGCTTAAAAGTTATATTCACCACATGCTTTCATTTTAAGTATTCAGATTGCATTTTGATGAGTGTTTACCCAAAGATTTCTGGGTCTTATAATAAAAGTTCTGCAGTAAAAAAACTTTTCTAAACTCCCAACTCATATTTGTAGAATACAACATGGAGATAGAAATTTTTGCAGTCTTGAAATAATTAGACTTCAAAGATCTACATTTCCATTACAGGAAGTCCGCTGTAGGGGGAATTTGCCTATTAGCTTTGCGTTATTTTAGATATAAATTAGCTATAAAGCGTCCTTATAGTCGGTGGATTCCCAGGACCGTCTCAGCAAGGAAGATGCTCGCCCAACTAGGAGCCTGAATCATCAGTGGTTATAAAACAGGGTCGGTACTCCAAAGTAGAGCCTGGCTGACACTGGCCGCCATTGAAATTTGGTTGAATTCTACCTGGAATATTAGCCAAGAGCGAAGATATTTGTGACTGAGTGTGAAGCTGTTGCTAAATTAAG
This sequence comes from Scomber colias, assembly GCA_021039105.1. Classification (NCBI taxonomy): domain Eukaryota; kingdom Metazoa; phylum Chordata; class Actinopteri; order Scombriformes; family Scombridae; genus Scomber; species Scomber colias. Next base: position 36,213 of record JAJDFG010001024.1, on the reverse strand, counting down.
GCAGCATTCAAGAAGGACAGCTAAAATCTAAAGTTGGTGGATTCTCAGTACCCGCCTCAGCAAGGAAGATGCTTGACCAACTAGGAGCCTGAATCATCTCTGAGACTATCTTCTAACCTTGGCAGTGGTTATAAAACAGGGATTTGAAAGTAGAGCCTGTCTGACATTGGCCGCCATTGAGATTTGGTTGAATTCTACCTGGACGAACGCTGGTTTGAATCCAAAGCATGCTGGGAATATTAGCCAAGAGCGAAGATTTGTGACTGAGTGTGAAGCTGGCTGTTGCTAAATTAAGGCGGCATTCACACGGGACAGCTAAAATCTAAAGTTGGTGGATTCTCAGCAAGGAAGATGCTCGCCCCACTAGGAGCCTGAAACATCTCTGAGACTATCTTCTAACCTTGGCTGGTACTTGAAAGTAGAGCCCGACCCCTATTGAGAGTTGGTTGAATTCTACCTGGACGAATGCTGGTTTGAATCCAAAGCATGCTGGGAATATGAGCCAAGAGAGAAGATATTTGTTACTGAGTGTGAAGCTGTTGCTAAATTAAGGCGGCATTCACACACACAGCTAAAATCTGTCTTACTCTTGTACTTAAATCAAAAGTCCAACTATTGAGTGATTTACATGCTAATTACTTATAGTCTTAATAGTGTATAGTATTGTGCTTGTTTTTGATGTTTTGTTTATTTATTATTTTATTATTCTATCGTTTTATCTTATCATCAATTTCATTTGTTTATTTCTTTTGTCTTTTTAATCTCTCTCTTAACCGAGCTTTAGTCCCGCTTTTGTTCAACTTCATCTTCTTTTCACTCTTTAAATCTACTTTAAACACATTTTTTTACTTTTATTTTTTTTAAATAAACGTTTTTCTCTTATCCTCTCTTATTTTATTATTTCTCATTATTTTTTATCTATTTAATTATTCATTTTTACTTATTTATTTTAAAGCATTTTTATCATTTTTATTTGGTCTCCAGTTTTGTCTTTGAATTGAACTTTTATTCCTTTTTCAATTATTATTATAATTATTGTTATTCTTTTATTATATATTTTTTATTTTGTCACTTCTTCTGTCAGCTTGTCAATCAGCTAACTGTAAAGCACTTTGAACTACATTAGTCTGCATGAAAGGTGAAACACAGTTTGATTGATTGATTGATTGATAATGACTGACAAAAACAGGAAGTAGCACCATCGCCATTACTTCAGTGGCAAAGTGGATCTGTTTCACTGACAATGAAAGCAGTGTAAATGTCGAATTGGCAGTTTCTATCACTAGTCTGAAATACATTACAATGCAGGCTTTGAGAAAAAAAAACAAATAACACTCACAAATCTCTTCTGCCTGACCTCCACAGTCTGGATGTTAAGTTACTGTTTGGAGCAGCTTATTTTCAACATGTAACAGCTTTTACTGGATCTCCGGGACACATTTATTGGCAAAAACAGCCAAACACTACTTTTTCATAAATTACAGAGCAGGTTTGCAAGCGAGGCCCACAGTAATGGAGACTGGGCTACTTCCACCTGGAGCCAAGATTTGTCTATTGATATTTTCATACACTGCTCTCATCTGTCAATGTCATCCATCAACACACCTTCCTGCAGTTCTGAATTCAAGCTTTCCTTTTAGAGAGGGAAGTCAAACAATGAGATGAGCCCCACTATTCTCCTACAACCTTAATATGACCCTTACTGTAGATCCAAAAGAGCTTGTTAACCATAGACTGTATAAAAGAAATGGACATAACATCCATGACGTCACCTATTGGTTTGTGGACTGCTGCTCGGAAGCCAATAGTTTTGAATCTAGGCAGCGCCATCTTGAAATATTCAGGTGCATGCTGGGAAAAATAAAAACACGGATTCTACTTATATGGGCATGAGGCGGAGCCATGGGCAGAGCGGGGAGGTTGCGATAGGTTGCGAGGGCTGGATCTCGAAGACATTGGTCAATCAACCTGTCAATCAGGACGTAGCCACGCCCTAATGCATACCCTGCTTTATCGTCAAATATAAAATCAGGGAGGCCAAAATGTCCCAAAAGAACATCATACTGCATTGAAGAAGGCTTTAAACTAGCGATTGAGACCATAAACACATTTTGAAAACGTTTACTGAGGTTAGAAATCAAGTGAGAAGTTGGTGAATTCTCCATTGACTTGTATAGAGACGGTCGCCCCCTGGTGGCCTTTTGATAGAATGCAGTTCTAAGTTACTTCCGCGTTGGCCTCATTTCAGAGGACTGGAACTCCCCGCCTGTTGTTAACCTACATTTTAACTCAATTAAATCAAGTGTATAATGGAAACAAACAAATCCCCCATACATCAAGTGATGAGATTGGGGTTTTTTTAACATGATGTAGGAATCACCAAATAATGTTTGGTATCACTGAATCAGAGCCTGAAAAAACAGGCAGATTTGGATTTAGCAGTATTGGCTGGTGGCACATATCAGCGTTACCTCTTCCATGGATTTATTCACTGCTGTACCCTGAAGAAGACAGCCAAGTGATGTATTTTTTTATTTTTCTACTTTGCAGCATACATTTGCCAAAAATCAATAAAGGCTTCTGGATCTTGTTAAATTCTTTGGAATCCATGTCTCACCAGCTGCCCAGGTTTGTAAACATCTTCTCTCAGCTTGACACACTGCTGCTGAATATTTCCAGACATTGTTGAGAAAAACATCTGTTTGGCTCGCTACGTCGTCTCAACTGTTAACATTACACGAGCATTCAAGGAACACGGGGAATAGTTTATACTGCAATTATTCTGCTGTTTGTGTGGTTTTAACAGCTCATTATTGGTTGCTAGAAATGTTAACAAAATGCATGATTTTAAGTTTGAGACTAATTTAGGTGCCTAAAATGTAAAATAAATAAATACATGTTTTAAAAAAAAGGGAAAAGAAAGAAAGAAAGGATGTCTTATGCAAAAACTAAAAACACATCATTTTGACTTTTAAACCCTGCTCAGGTTTTCCACTAAGCACAAATACAGAAAGTGCCTTGAGGCCTTGCATTTGAAGACCTTTTGTGTTGCTGCATTTACCTCCATTTTTGACTGATTCAGTGCTCCTTATTTGAGGGCAAATGTACACTCAAAGGCATTTTTCTCTTTTTCACCTTCCCGGGTCTGTTATCAACAACTCAGCAATATAAAGGGAAGGTGGATGCTGTTCCAATTCACAAAAGGATGCTCGGTACACAGCACAATTTGTTATTTGTAGTTTTGGTGTATCTGCTGACTGACAGATTCTCAGTGTATGGAAACTGGCTATATGCTTGTTTTGTTTAGGTTATCTTTTTCTGCCATAAAGATTCTCCCTTGCTGAGGATGTCAAAAAAACTCTACTACTATTCGATTAAAATATGGTTTAGGAAACATGGTTTGTTGTTAGGGCTTGGACCTAAAATGCCATCCAGTGCTGTTTCAGTACAGTAGGTTAAAAATATGACAGTTATAATTTCTCTTTAACGCTCCTGTTGTCCTCAGGTCAAGGAAGGACAGAAGGAAAGACAGAAGGAAAGACAGAAGGAAGGACAGGAAGGAAGGAAGGAAGGAAGGAAGGAAGGAAGGAAGGACGAAAAGAGGAAGGAAAGAAGGAAGGAAAGAAAGAGGGAGGAGGGAGGGAGGAAAGGAGGAAGGAAGGAAGGAAGGAAAGGAGTAAGGACGAAAAGAGGAAAGAATTTAGGAGAGAAGGCAGGAAGGAAAGAAAGCAGTAAGGAGGAAGGAGGAAGGGAGGGAGGAAGGAAGGAAGGAAGGAAGGAAGGAAGGAAGGAAGGAGGAAGGAAGGAAGCACGGAAGGACGGAAGGATGGAAGGATGGAAGGAGCAAAGAAAGAGGGGAGGAGGGGAAGAAGGAAGGAAAAAATGAAACAAAGAGGGGAGAAGGAAGGAAAGAAGGAACATTCAAAAGAGATGAGGTCAATTTGAACTGGGAGGAAGACAGGAGGGTTTACCTTTTTTCATTTAGAGAAGCTTCATTTTGTACATTACTTCAGGGCAAGTCGTAGTTTCTGACATATTTTTTAACCTGGCACGACTGCATTCTTCTTCTGCTGTAACTGCCCACCGACCAGCTAACAGTGCTAAATACTAAAAAAGGCCTGAACAGCAAGTATTGAGGAAGAAAAGAGGACATTTATGCCTATGTGTTTAGTGGCTGGAATCAATGGACCACCGCTGCATAAATACATACAATATTGAAGTATTAGTCATCACTTCTCAGACACAGCAGAGCTTTCCCACCCTGGAGGTATAGAAAAAGTTTCATTGGCTAAGTTACACTCCAATAACACCCATTTTTAATGTAAAAAAAAAAAAGAAAATAGATTGAATTCCTCCAGAAGGAAGCAGCCATTTGCTCTTTTGGTTGTTTGTTTATTGAGACAGTCAGATAATAGATTCTAAAATGTGTTTTCAGTTTTGAAGGTCATGTTGATTTGTTGGAGACGGTAAATGTATATAATCTTTTAGACCTATGCTTAGGCTAAATGTCAGTAAAGGTTTAATTAATCACGTCAGCCTATCTAGAGTGAAACCTTACTGGTGCTTTTATTTAACCCTCCTGTTGTGCTCACGGGTCAAATTGACCCTATTTCTTTTGACTGTTCCTTCCTTCCTTCCTTCCTTCCTTCCTCATTCCTTCTTTCCTCTCCTTACTTCCTTCCTCTTTTCCTCCTTCCTTCCTTCGTTACTTCCTTCCTTCCTTATTTCCTTTTTTCTCACTTCCTTCCTCTTTCCTCCCTTCCTTCCTTCCTCATTTCCTTCTTTCCTTTCTTCCTTCCTTCCTCCCTCTCTTCCTCCCTTCCTTCCTTCCTTCTTTCCTCCTTTCCTCCCTTCCTTCGTTCCTTCCTCATTTCCTTCTTTCCCCACTTCAATCCTTCCTCTTTCCTCCCTTCCTTCGTTCCTTCCTCATTTTGTTCGTTATTTCGTTCCTTCCTTCCTTCCTTCCTTGACCTGAGCACAACAGGAGGGTTAACTGATCGTCTTTGCTTTGACTGTCCTTGCAGTTAACGAACAAGACAGGAAAATGCATGATTTGGAGATGGAGTGCATGATGGGTAAAGATTTGGAATAAACATCTTTTTCATGTTTTTTTGTGGAGGGAAAAATTGTAATTCTTCACCCGAGATGAGTTCGACACATTAGACCACTTTTCATACAATTACAACATTAAAATAAATTGATTTGAGTCTAAATTGGTCATTTTCTTGGAGGGACTAACTGAAGCATTAATGAGCAATATATGCCAGAAATATTAAGCAGTTGTTTTCTAATCAATTTAGCCAACCATTACCTTTTGTCTCATGTCTGTGTTTCTTTTTCGTCCCGACAGAGAGGGATGAAAGTAACAATGCTCAACATCAATTTCCGGCTTGATTGCATCCGACTCATTTATCCAAAATTTGAAAGAAAAAAAAAAAAAAAAGGTTGTTAATGGGAAAGGACGTGTGTGTATGTCGTTCACAATAAATGATGGTTATTCTAAATAAATGCATCTCCCATCCCATCCCTCTCCGAGATACTGATCTATTAGACTCTCCCTCACCTGCAATTGTATTTATGTCCTGCTGGCTACACTATATCCAATAAAATCCAGTTTAATTGGCCACCATTGATTCCATCCGAGACAACATGATATCATTTACTGACAAGTGAGTGATTCTTTATTCACACCCCGATATTGGCTGGCGGTGATGCTGTGTCCAATAAGTTATAATAGGATTGGCTGTCAGGATTATGTATTCATACTTAAATAAGATTTGATAAGATTGAGAGGGGCTTGGTGGTTCTATATCCAAAAAAGATATAATATGATTGGCGGCCATGCAGTTGCGGATTCATTGGCTCATATGGATTCTATATAAGATAAGGTATAAAATACGATATGTTTTTCACTAACTTTGGGATACTTAGCTCCACAATCTGTCTGTCTGAGAGCTTGGCAATGCTATAACTCCTGACAAAAGGCGAGCAAGTGAGCTTTCCAGCAGGTATGTCCCAGTCTACCTCAGCTTTGTGCCAACACCAGCAGTTTAGGAGACTTAGCCCAGATCAATCTGTAAGCCCGCTGGAATATCTCCCTGTGTGTTCTCTGCCAAATTTCTGCATCTTCTGTCTGTGTGCTCTCGTATCCATGAGAGAAGCTTCCAGTGTGGATTCTGTATTGTTTTTGTAAAGTTGTCACATAGAGAAACTGGGGGGAAATATAACTAGCCCATGCTGAGGGAACACATGAAAGGAATCCTAAAACATTTTACTGGGTATACTGTAATGAATTTATTTTAATTATTGCATTTAAAAAAAAAAGCTTATCGTACACTCGTCTCCACAGTGAAAAAATCTGTGTGTACTATTTTCCAGCAGCAGCAGCTAAGGAATCCCCAGACCCACAATTTAAGCACTAATGAATTAGCTACAGTGTCGTCACACCAGTGCAGCTTTCTTTCAATTCATGCTTTGATTATACTGTACTGTGACACAACAACACAAAAAAAAAAAAGTTGTGAAATTGCACCCAGCATGTGCAAGGTAAAAACAAAAATAAAAGACCTAAACTTCTCCTCTCCACATCTCACACTGACAAACAGAAAATAAATAGTAGCAGGCAAATACTGCACAAGCTGAACTCTGTAGTGAATGCAGTCTTGGCAGTTCGAAAGCATTTTCTCAGGAAATCTCTTGAGCCTCCTCCTTTATGATAGGATGGAGTACCTATTGTTTGACCACTCATACTACAGGTCACATATTGTAACCGCAGCACTTCCAAGTAACAAGTATGAGACCTATTGTTATTCCTCAGTACTGTACTCCTAAATAAAGACACCAGGCATTGGATTCCTTTGTAAAGGGAGTGAGAACAGGAGGACATGTGGGTGGATGAATAACACCAGCTGTCTTCGATTACAAACAGGATGTGTCCCCTGCTAACAGCGACTAAAACATCCACTCCGTTTCAGAAAAATCAAGCGCTGAGGTAAGGTTTAAGCATTTCTCCAGATTTTCCTCATCCGTCAAAATCCCCTCGAAATAGACCTTCCATCATCTCAACACACTCTCTTTGCTAGTCAGCACATTTCCATCTCTATCCTTCATCACTGTAACCTGCAGCTCGCTCGGTGCAAGTAGTCCTTTCCTCCTTCCTTAATGTCATATACGGCCCATGCAGCTTTTCCTTAGCCTTTTACCACCTCTCTCTTCACTTTACACCACATCTCCTTGGATCTACTTTCTTCATCGCTCTAGCTATCCTGCTTCTCTGCCAACCTCTTCCTATGTGCCTTCTTCCTAGCTGTCTTCTTCACCCTTTCTCCAGTGGTTACCCAGCCAACCGGTAACTAATCACTACCATCCAGCGCCTGTCTGAACTCCTTCGTGAACTCCACACAGCAGTCGTCCTTCTTCAGCTTCCTTCTGTTTGATCTTTGGCTCTGCCTTCACTCTCCTCCTGTTTCTTGGTCTCTGATGTCATCCTACAGACCAACATCTGAAACCGTCTAGTTACATTTTTTCCTCTACGTTCCACTCTTTTCTTGAAATACGCATCACAGCAATTTTTCCATCCTTTTCACAAAATCCACAACCATCTGTCCTTCCACATTCCTCTCCTTGACACCATGCCTACCCACCACCTCTGTTCCCTTCACCAATGTGCCCATTGAAGTCCGCTACAATCGCCACGCTCTCCTCTCCTTGGGCTCACTCTCTTCATCCACTTCATCCAACTCACTCCCGAATTCTTCTTTCTCTTTTTCCGTCTCACACCCCCGACTTGCGAGGCATATACACTGACAGTATTCATCATCACACCTTCACTTTCCAGCTTCATACTCATCACTCTGTCTGACACTCTCTTCACCTCCAACTCCAGTCTTGACAAACTCCTTCAGGATTTACCCTTAGCCGATTTCTACTCACATCCGCACCACGGTAGAACAGTTTGAACCCACCTCCGATGATCCTGCCCTTACTCCTTTCTCCCCTTCCACACACACAGTATATCTGCTCTCTTTATCTCCATCATATCAGCCAACTCTTCCCATTACCAGGCACAGTGCCGACATGCAGAGTTACAACTCTCATCCCCACACTCCAACTCTTCCTCCTCTCCCACTGTCTCCTGACATGCATATATGTTATTTGGTTAATTTTACTTCTTTCTATCTTCTTTATTTGCATATTTGTGATCCACACATGCAGTGGGAGTATGTGTTGGCACCTCTGTTAGTGTAATTAGATTGCTGCATTTGATGTGATGTGATGTAAGATGTTTGCGCTTCAAACATAAGATGTAATATAAGATGTAACAGCTTACTAAACCAGTTGCAATTAAAATCAAAAGCAGAATTCCTAAGAGAGAGAAATGTCAAGCGACTGTTTGCCATTTTTATATACATTTACATTTACAAGAGAAGCCTGATGTTTGGAGTATAAAGCTATAGTGATATAACCTTCATCTGATTATCATAATAAGGGTCCTCAACAAGTAGTGCAATTACTCATTTAACCAAAACACGCTTAAACCTAATTAAACTGAAATGTGGAAGTGTTCAAAAATATGTCAACAAGACCACAGAGGAAGTTGACCCTGATGATGTGTTTATGTGAAAAACAGACAACATGTCAAATGATTGTGGCAAAGGGCATCATCTGCAGAGCATCAACGAGACACTTTGCATGCTGATGTGCTCGGCAGGATAATATCATGTACGATACAACGCTGTGGAAGCTAGTCAACAAAACGAGATGCTAATTTATTACCTCTGGATCTCATTGTTTGAACTGACTATTAAATAGATCCACACAACCTCCAGTTATTGTAGGAAAATACATTAAAGTCATCCATTTAAATGACCCTAATTTGCTTTTTCATTCAAATTAGAGTACTTTACACTTCTATACATCCATTATCTAAATACTATGATTCAACACAGAAAATACATCCACACCTGCAAAATATTCACGTTTGGATGTGAGTTCATTGTTCCATGCTAAACATAGCTTAAATGTAGAAACCTGGGTTCATCATGTAGTTCCTCTTACAGAATATATTAACTATTACACTGACTCACTAAAACAAAGTTCACCAATACCAAGTGCAAAACAAGCTTAAAGAAATGTTGACTCAACCTAAAGTCTAGACATTGTGCATAAACTGCTCTGCCGGCTGCTTAAACATTCATTTAAACAGTCTGCCTATACATAAAAGGCTCATACTTTATATGTAGTGCCACATCTGAATCTTTCACACCCATCTTTGTTGTTTTTCACTTTGCATCTAAACCAGGATATACCCTGAGAATTCTCGTCAAATGCTTTAAATTGCTTCTTCTTAGGCTTTTGTTCCAATGGGAACCTCTTTTATAGAAAGCAGTGATAAGCAGATGGCTGGGGAGGACGCTTGTCAAGGGTGATGTAGCAGAACAGCTTTTGAAAGCCTGCTTGAAGCACCGTCCTCTTTTGCTCAAGAGTTGGTGAAATACTTTTGACCTTTTCGTGCTCTAATCCTTTGCTGTCCTTGTTTCATAAAACAGAACAAGGCGATGTCTGCAATAGAGAGCGGCTTACTGTTTACATTTAGTGTAACAAAAGGTTACACTATGATGTTATGTGGAAACAAAGCATCTGATTACTCACCAAGCATGGTAAGGGTGGTGGTCCCTTGTTCGTTTCCAGAAGGGTAGGTGGCATACTCGCAAGTATAGCGGCCGGCGTCGGACATTTTTAAGTTAGAAATCCTAATGGACGGGTTCTCCAGGGTGCGGTGGAGGAAGACAACTCGGTCCCTAAAGGCCGGGTTGGGGAAACTCTGTCCATAGGTTGGATGGAATACAGCAATGTTGTCCCTCTGACCGTCAATAGGTTCCCATATCCAAGACACCTGGGAAGAATAGAAACAAAATCGGTAATTATCAGTCAAGCTGGGTCTCTGAAAAACAATTTTATGCCAAGAAAAAAGATTTCAAAGATTCAGGTGTTCTCAGAAAACTTTCAAACATCCCAAACTAAATATTCAAACCCAGACGAAAAACATTTTTGAACAGTTCGCAGCTCATTATCTGCTGCATCTGTTTAACAACTGTATGAATAAACACAACACTCAATAATAAACCAAAACAACTATAAAAAAAAAAAAAAAAAAAGCTTGTTTTCAGGTGTAAATCTCAGCAAACACTATGTTTATCTGCAGAGCTGAAATCATCTTTGAAACCTGGAATTGTTTCACTTACAGCAGGAAAATGTCAAAGTCAATTAAAGCTGTCAGAATAAGGAGCCAAGAATCTATTAGTAGTTTCAATTGAAGGCCTCAAAAACTCTCTCAAGGACCCCCAAGTGCCTTTTTAAAGAACATTACTTAAAAGAAAGTCATCTCACACTCTCACAGTCTCACAGTCTTTAGATTTTTTGATGTGAGAGAGATATCAATATCTGTTATGGTTATATGAGACTCTACCTCAGGGGGGAAAATACTGTGATGTTATACCAAATTGATTTTCTTGTCTCTGCAGTTTTCAAAGTGACAGTTTCAAATACAAACTGCTGTCTAGTGGTGGTCCCAGGAAGTAGAGGGAATAAAGTTCATCAATACACATTTAGCAAACATCTATTCAATTTATAACATCTTGAGGAGAGAGAGAGAGATGGTTGAAGGATGCGAGACGGAAGAAGGATTGTAATCCAGATGTCAGCATAAATTAGCAGATGAGACTTCCTCCTCCCTCGGCTGCAGATTGTAGAGAAATATAACAGAAGGCAATTTAGCCAATATGCAATTTCATGTTTTGTATGTGAACAAATTTCCTATTGATTCTATTCATAACTCCGAGAGGGACAGATCACACGAGGAGCTAACTGAAATGGTAAATAGCTCATATCGTTTTTTTTTCCCTTTGGTCTTTCTTGGCGCATCAGTTCAGGTGGTGTCAGATAAATTGTCATCTGGGGTTTGATAAAATAAATTAACTTCTAAATAGTCAGAGGTTTCCATTCTGGTGTACTGTAGAGTGTGCTTGGACCCTCTTTCATCTGGAAAGATATGGTTAAAATGGAAAGAGATGAGTGAAAATTGAGTCTGCTCTGGAAATGAAAGGAATAGATTTTTTTTTTTTTTTTTTTTTAACAGTAACTTTATTTTTAAATACTGGTCAGAAAGACTTTTAAGATGACTTTAATTGCATATTGACAAAGTAATGTAACACACTGTTGATGATTGTATCTGGCAGGTGATGGAATAACAGATGGGGAAAGCATTGTTCAAGAAATACTCTGTGAGTGGCGGAGTTTAGCTCAGTGGGAGGAGCGCCCGCCACATGTGTTGAGGCTGTAGTCCTCGCTGCAGGCGACCCCGGTTTGAATCCCGCACCGAGCGGTCCTATCCTACATGTCATTGCCCCCCTCTCTGCCTCCTGTTTCCTTAAAGGCAAAAAGCCCAAAAAATATATACTTTAAGAAATACTCTATGAAATACTTCATTTGGATTTTTTTCTTTGGTGTTTCAGTCGGCCATTATCATATTGGCTTGCATTTCACTGTACTTCTACTGTACTTGCTTTTTTTTTCTTTATAAATGACTAAAATGATCAGTCTATTATCAAAATCTTGGCCGATTGATTTTCTGTTGTAAATGTGATAAGCACACATACAGTAGTGCTCCTGGATGTGATTAGCTTACTTTAAACTAAACTTGGCAGAATAATAATGCTGACGTTGCACATTTCTGCAAGCCACAGATACGTTGAATCTCTATATTTCAATATGTTTAATAGCATAACAACATTTAAAGTGATGCTGTTTAGATGACATCTATACGAGCTGACAAAGCAGCAGAGAGCCTTGAGACTGCTGCCCGCTTCCACTTTCAACCAACAGAACCAGGTAGCTTTAAAGAGATGTTGGGACATTTACTTTTAATTTTACTTTGAATTGTTTTTATTTGAACCCAAATCATGATCTTTCCCGAACACTAACTAAGTGTTTTTTTTTAGCCTAAACCTGAAAAGACCTTAACTACAGAGCTGTTACTTCATAAGACAATTATTCAACTGATAATATAAACATAGAGATTCAACCTAACCGTGGTTTGCAGAAATACCAATTAGATTGAAATTGGAGTAGGAAGAATAACAAGCCAGCATTTTAAGAGAATAAATATGCCAACATCACATGCTGAACCCTCTTAGCTTGCTAAATAGCCACAAATACCTCTAGGAACCTAATGGATTTTCATCAGTATTGCAAAGGTGTGTGAAGCTGGCGATGACATTGCAAAAGTGAAGAAGGATCAACGATTGGTTTGATCATTTTAATCTAAGATTGTGGATGTAGGATCAATGCTTTGGTCTCATCATTGTGTGTCGTGTGGAATGTGTTTTGTTCTCATTAGGAGGCCCATTGCTTTTCCTTTGCTTTAGTTTACATCTATTGAAATATCAAGAAATTTGTATGACCAAAGTATGATGCATATATATATGTTCTGCTCCATGGTCATCTATTATTAGGTAAAAATCATATAAAGTGATAAGTTTGACCAATTATATCATGTTTCTTTTTCTTAAAAACACTACAAAAGAAGTTAGTTTGACTTTGTATAGCAAGATAGAAGAATGCTTTTCTTCTCTGCATGCTTTCTGTCTCCTTATTGATCAATAATAACTTCATTTAATCTTCAGAGCAATCTTTCTTGTGTCTGTTTCTAGTGTTTCAGCAGCAATTCCACGACGTCATGCTGTTTGCCATCAAGTCCAATATGTATAATATGTATCTCTGTCTTCATGTGATGCACACACACAAACACACACACACACACACACACACACACAATATGTAAGTAAGAGGACTTCCCGTTGTTAGAGGGCACCTTTGATGAACCTCCAGCTGTTTCCATCTACATCAAACTATTCCTCAAAGCTTTTCTTTATGCATTTTATTTCTTTACAACCACTACTTGTGTTTTTGTGGAGACTGCCTTTCGAATGGAGACTGTCCAAAAAGCGTGTGCTGCTATCCACATTTGAAGGATTATCACGTTAGTAACAGCTATAAACACTTTTGCCTCTAGAAATGCTCAGACAACAAGTCATATGAAGGAGCTCATTTTAAGCATAGCCTGGTTTTAACTGTTTGCTTTTGTGCTGAGCTTAAACCAAACATTTCCTGGAGCTGCCTCCGCTGTGAACTATCACCAAAAGCCTGAGATATTACTGGTCAGTAAATAAATCTAATATCTACATTAACTGTCTGTAAAGCCATGTTAGAATAAGCATACAGAGCGTGAATAAGACAGCTTAGGTTGGACCCTGTGGAGATGTTTTCCTGTGCTTCAAATGTTCAGTATTCCTTCCACTAAGCACAACTTGCACCATGAATTTATTTTGCTGGTATTTGTTTTTCTGCACACGGACACTCAGCTCATGGGAGAGAGATTGACCTTTGTTGACCTCTCAATAAAACAGTCTTCTTCTCAAATCTCTTCCAGTGAATTCACTCCATTAGATATAATTACAGCTTCAGTCTTGGATTTACTGAGCTCCAGTGCTTCTGTGATTCTAAACCTGCAAAAAAAAAAACCCCACCACAACGCCGTCGTTGGTACGCCTACCTGCGTGAGTTTAGTTCGGCCTCCTCCATCGATGAACTGGCAGCGGAGATCAACTGACTCTGTGGGATACGCCTCCAGCTCCTCCTCCACGCGCACTTTCTGAGCACTGTTACCTGGAGGCAGGGAGACAAAGAAGGAGATTATGCAGCCATCCACAAAACCAATATTATTTGAATAATTAGGCATTTGTTTGTTTATACTGAAATTAAATTAGAAACTTGAACAAATAAGAGACTTAAAGGCAGAGGAGAGAGAGGGAGAGAGAGAGAGAGAGAGAGAGAGAGAGAGAGAGAGAGAGAGAGAGAGAGAGAGACAGAGAGAGAGAGAGACAGAGAGAGAGAGAGAGAGAGAGAGAGACAGAGAGAGAGAGAGAGAGAGAGAGAGAGAGAGAGAGCAGAGAAAGAGAGAGAGAGAGAGAGAGAGAGAGAGAGAGAGAGAGAGAGAGAGAGAGAGACAGAGAAAGAGAGATAGAGAGAGAGAGAGCTAACAACAGAGTATTAGAAGAAGAAGTATTTCATTATGAATCTGGTGGAAATGAAATCGCAGTGATTGATGTCCCCTCTGTTCCACTTTGTTTTTTTTGTTTTTTTGTAAGGGGAGTATTGAGCCCCTTAATGTGTTCTCGATTAGGTTACAGAGAAGGATGATGGGAACGGAGAGAGAAAGACAATGAGGGGGAATTAAGAAGGAGACAGACAGAGAAAACTGAGTCAAGTTCATTAAAGTGGCAAGAAGAAAAAAAAAAAAATCTGAATCATGAAGCTTTGATAACAAGCCTCAGGCGGAGTCTTAGCCAACTTCCTTCAGCTAGGCCTCTTCCTCATTACAGTAAAGCTCATCTACCAGGAGGCATCGCTAGGGGGCGAGCCTCTAGGACTGCGACATCAGCTGGAGCACCGATTCTCTAACCTGTTTGAAATTCAGTAAAAAGACACCTGTAACTCCTGGCTTGAGCATGCGGAGAGACAACAGGGCCGGTCAGCGAGGGCAGCTTAGAGTCACAAAAAACAAGCGAGGAGAGCTGGCCTGTTCATTCAAACTTCAACAGAAGTCATCTATCAGGAGGCATCGCTAGGGGGCGAGCCTCTAGGACTGCGACATCAGCTGGAGCACCGATTCTCTAACCCAGGGGTGTCAAACTCATTTTCATTTAAGGGTCACATACAGTACAGACCAATTTGATCTCATGTGGGCCGGACCATTAAAAAGATGGAAGGAACAAGGAAAGAAGGGAAGGAAAAGAGGGATAAGAAAGAAGACCGGAGGGAAGGAAAGGAGGAAGGAAGGAAGGAAGGAAGGAAGGAAGGAAGGCAAGAAAGGAAGGAAGGAAGGAAGGAAGGAAGGAAGAAAGGAAGGGAAGAGAAGAGAAGACAGATGGAAGGAAGAGAAGAGAAGACTGGAAGGAAGGAAGGAAGGAATGAAGGAAGGGAAGAGAAGACAGATGGAAGGAAGAGAAGAGAAGACCGGAAGGAAGGAAGGAATGAAGGAAGGGAAGAGAAGACAGATGGAAGGAAGAGAAGAGAAGACTGGAAGGAAGGAATGAAGGAAGGGAAGAGAAGACAGATGGAAGGAAGAGAAGACAGATGGAAGGAAGAGAAGACCGGTAGGAAGGACAGACGGAAGGAAGGAAAAGAGGAAGAAGGAAACTGGGCCAAATTGGACCTCTTGGCGGGCCGGTTCTGGCCCATGGGCCGCATGTTTGACACCCCTGCTCTAACCTGTTTGAAATTCAGTAAAGGACACCTGTAACTCCTGGCTTGAGCATGCGGAGACAACAGGGCCGGTTAGCCAGGGCAGCTTAGAGTCACAAAAGAGCTGCCCTGTTCATTCAAACTTCAACAGAGATGAAAGCGGGTTGGTTAGAGCCAAACAGTGTCTGAACAACACCGGGCAGTATCCGCTGACCTGCAGGCTGTTTCACAAACCTGAGCTTAAATTGGACGAGAGGAATGAGTTTTCTTAACATCCGCCCCTTATTCTGTGATCGACTGACTCAACTGTGTGAAGCAGACTGCCGCTGAGGCCCAAAATCATGTGTCGGAAGACTTCTTTTTAAACCCATACTTCTTTTTTACCTTTTGTAGAAATATGTCACTGTGTAGTTGTGATACTGCTGTTTTTTTCCCCCCCGAACAAGAATCAGTATTACCGATTCTGTCAGGTCTCTGCATTCAAAGCACTTCAAAAGGAGAGCCTGGCTTCCACTGAATTTTTGATGGATTTCACAAATAAAACTGATATAGCAAGAAAACGCATTTGAAGCAAAAGTAAAACTAGTTTGAATGCCAGAGCAGCAAGAAAAGCTTTGCAGGACATATTCTACTAAACAAAAGAATCACAAAAATACTCCTTGATATTGTCTAGTTATGTACCACCATGTGAGAAATGTGTGGACTAAAATCACTTCAGCGACTGACTTTTTATTCAAATTAGTCGACAGGCAGCTCTCAACCAGCGAGGCAAAGAGCTGCCTGTTGTTGTGCCTGTATAAAAAAAATGATATTGAAACATTACATTTGCAGTATTACATTTCTGGAAATTAATGAACTTTAATGAACTTGTAATCCTTCTAATCACGAGAGAGAAAATGACTAGAAGAAAATAAGAAAGAAAAACAAAAAGAGAAGGATCAAAGAGCAAAACAGAGAACTTGTAATCCTTCATTAATGCAATCTCGTCTAAGTCCAGCAGCTCAATGTTGTTTGGCAGCTACCACGTACAAATCATATGAGGCTTCAAGTGACATTTTTAAGTCTTTGAGTGAGTCAATGAGCCTCATCATCAAACCTCCTGATGACTACTTCCCTTATTCTAACATATAACCACACTTTGTTTTTCTCTTTTCCATTCGTCCTCTACTCCACTTGATCTGTCCCTTTAAATGCTCTCTGCCTGGCACTCATGCAGCGATCCAGACCCCTGCCACGAACCCCCTGCTGACCCGGGATCAAATCCTACCAGGGTCTTTTCTCCTCCGCGTCCCCCTGCCTTCCGCCCTCTCAGCTAGCCTCTGTGCCTGTAAAGATAAAATTCTTGCGGGGAGCCGGCCTCTCGCTCTCTTCACAAGAAAAAGGGGATAAGCACTCGATAACTGCTAGCCCAGCCCCTGGTGGTTCCACAGAAAAAAAGCCTCTTAGTGTGTGAGGGATTGATTAGGACAATATGTTAGCATGGAGGTGAATGGGCTGGCTGGCTGGGGTCTAGCCTGCAAATCAGCTGTAAAACAGTCACACTAACAAAGAGTGTGAAAAGCGCGTGTGCTGCAGGGGGTGTTGCATCCACGTGTCCGCCCATGTGTGCAGGAAGGAGTTCTGTGTGTGAAGGCGTGTGCTTGGCTTGGCAGTATGCGTGTGTGCGTGTGTGTGTGTGTGATTAAAGTACATCTGAATGTGTGCAAGGATAAATCAGAGCATCTCGTAACGTGAATGCATATGAGACTGACTCAGTCATTGAACCACACTCTTTACCCTGAGGGAGACAATGGGCTGTCAAACCAGTTATCCATTTCCATTGTAAGACAGAAACACAGATATACACACACATACACACACACACAGAGATAGTAGACATGCAAAACACATAAATGCAAACCACTTGCTGTCAGACGAGTTTCTGCACTGTGCAAATAAGCAAGAAAAGCAGCTATGAACCGAGAGTTCAACTCCGTCTCCATTATTCGCTTCTCCTTCCTTCTCGTTCTTCTGCTCTTTTCTTTCTTTATTCTCTCATGCACAAACATACAGATTAGTTTCCCCTAATTAAACACATCAACGCACAATTCCCTCTATTTATAAAGAATCTGCAAAATTGCACACCAGATGATCCTAGCAAAGCCATGAATCACATCAACTTTCTACAACTTTCTAGTTATTCATAGTCGTCAATGACACATCTTCTGTGACAC
Source organism: Scomber colias (assembly GCA_021039105.1). NCBI lineage: Eukaryota > Metazoa > Chordata > Actinopteri > Scombriformes > Scombridae > Scomber > Scomber colias. The sequence goes on along the minus strand of JAJDFG010001024.1, from coordinate 18,697 downwards.
GGAGAGAAAATAATAAATACAGGAAGAAGAAAAATAAAGAGGACAAGAGGATGATGGAAAGAGTAAATGGAGGTAGAGACAGATTAAAATTAAAAGAGCTAAATACTGAAAGAGAAAAAGTCAGAGAGGTTGTGAAAGGAGTTTGAAGAAAGATAAGGGAAAAACCAGGAGGACAGATAAATGCAACTGAATGAAATGGTAATAGAAAAAAAAAAGTGAATTGACTAAAGGAATGACCGCACAGAGAAACTCAAGGTGATGCAGTTGCAGAAGGAGTTACAGGAGAAGGAAATCAAGAGGAATGAGAGTAAAGAAGAAGAAGAGTGAAGAAATAAAAATTAAAAAAATGAGGAGAAAATTAAAACACTGAAAGAGTGAAATGACCGAAGCAGAGAGCATGAGATCATATCAGGAATGATTCATTTTCCTCAGCAGTTGACCCCAAAACGCCCAGAGAAGACCGAGCAGACAGGCTCAGAGAGAACGAGATGAATGTGAGGATGAGGATGAAGAAAGTTTCTCTTCTTACATACAGGCCTACATGATGACCTGACTCTCTAAAATGTTTTATTGGGTGTTTTCTTGGTGTCAAATATTCACATGTATAATTCACTTTTTAAACTTTGTAACTTGGGTCATCGGATTTTGCACAAATATAATATTAATTCACATGTCTAAAAAGAAAAATCCACTTGAGCTGAGGGAACTCTTATTCATATTGGCCAGCAAACTGGCACGACTTTGGTCTCTGATAGCTAAAAGTAGCAGCTAAAATACTTATAGGCCCATGAATTATTACCCCTGGGCTAACTGGTCTATGAGTTGTGATAATAATACTCTTAAACAAAGTAATAGCTGATATCTGGAAACACAGCAACATTATAAAAAACGTGTTTGACAGAGGCAAGAAACAAGACAAAAGGTGAGAGGTCCAATCTGTATGTTGGAAACCATTGCATACACACTTCCTGGTTCAACACAGACTGTATAAAAGAAATGGACGTAACATCCGTGACGTCACCCATTGGTTTGTGGACTGCTGCTCAGAAGACAATAGTTTCGAATCTAGGCAGCGCCATCTTGAAAATTTCAGGTGCATGCTGGGAAAAATAAATAGACGGATTATACTTATATGGGCATGAAGCGGGGTCATGGGCGGAGCGGGGAGGTTGCTATGCATGTGTTCAACATGCATGTTGTATCTGTGCTATGATGGACTATTAGCAACATTATGAGTGTGCTCACCTTCTGTTTTACCCCTAAATGAAGTTGTCGCTAACCTAGCTTAACTGTCGGCTTGCTGACAACATGTCTGACTTCTCACATTTCTTGTTCTTGTCTAGTTTTAGTAATGTTGCACAAGTACAAGGTTATCATAACTACTAGCAGTGATATCCAGAACAGCAGTAATATAACCCAAGTTGTAATGAACTAGTTTTACTTTAAAAAGATAACAGAGACTTCAGACTTGGACATGACTGCTGTGAGACCTAAAGATCCCCTCCAGACATCTAAAATTACTCTGCTTGGAAAAATAATGTGTGTTTGATATGTTTTTTTTTCAACAAAATAAGTATAATTACCACATTAAACTCATCAAAATGGCATCTACTCCATCTCCCTCATTAAAAAATCCTGAATCTATGAATATGCAAATAGTGTTCCACTTAAAAGTTTAACTGCAGGACACAAGATGTCTCTTACTTGAATGTAAAAACCATTTCAGTCAGAAACACTCTCGTCATAGATTAAACCATTTATTGCAGCAAATGGAAATACAGTTTTGCGCTGACGGCTCAGCTCTAAGATGCTCCCTGGATTAGCCAGCAGCAGGCTAAGCTAAAAAAGGAAGCACAATGCAGAAACCCCCCGTGGGTATACAAGTACGGGCCCAAAGCAAGACAACGAATTGCAGTTTAAGCCATATTAGGGCTCCAGAAAGAAACAGCAAGGTGGAGGCTAAGCTTTGCCAGCATCAGTGGTGAGTGTGGTGATTCAATCAGCGGCCTGTCAGCTGATTACATTTGACGTCCGTGTCCTGCATGAACCAACGTGAACTCATTCTGAGCGTATGTGCACTGGAGGTGTCAAGCCTCCACATAACTCTGAACTAGTTGTGGTGTCACTAATCTATGCTCATAGATCCACTCTTTAACCTTCCTGTCGTCCTCACGGGTCAAATTGACCCAATCTGTTTTGACTGTTCCTTCCTTCTTTCCTCCCTTTTTTTCCTTCCTCCATTCCGTCCTTCCTCCCTTCCTTCCTTTCTTCCTTCCCTCCCTCCTTCTCTCCTCCACCTACCTTCCTTCTTTCCTTCCTCCCTTCCTTTCCTTTCTCCCTTCCTTCTTTCTTTCCTTCCTTCCGTCCTTCCTTTCCTCCCTCCCTTCCTTCTTTCCTTTCCTCCCTCCCTTCTTTCCTTTCCTCCCTCCCTTTTTTCCTTTCCTCCCTCCCTTCTTTCCTTTCCTCCCTCCCTTCTTTCCTTTCCTCCCTCCCTTCTTTCCTTTCCTCCCTCCCTCTCTTCTTTCCTTCCTTCCTCTTTTCCTTTCTCCTTCCCTCCCTCCTTCCTTCCTTCCCTCCTTCCCTCCTTCCTTCCTTCCTTCCTTCCTTCCTTCCTTCCCTCCTTCCTTCCTTCCTTCCCTCCCTCCTTCCTCCCTTCCTTCCTCCCTCCCTTGACTTGAGGACAACAGGAGGATTAAAGTCAGATGTTCTCCACTTCGCACTATAAAGCTCAAACATTCAGTTGCAAGAAGAAGAAGAAACGTTTTTTTGAGCATAGGGAGACTTTAAAATGATATGCCTTAAAAATATAATTTAAGTTAAATTATTTCTACTGAGATTTCCAATTTTGCTTTAAAAAGGTACAGTTTTCATGCATTTAATCGTTTCCCTGATTAAATTGAAACGATTTAATGCTCAACAGCTTCAAACTGCCTTTTGAATAGAACTTTAAAGAGATAAATGGGAGACGGCCTTTTATGCCTCATATAAGCCAAATATTTTACTTTATATGCATACTGAGGTAAGACATGTAATATAGTCTTGTCTGACACACAGTGGGCAGAGGCCATAACTTTTCTCTCTTGTCTTCAAAAAAGGCAATCAGGATCTACGATGACCCCTCCCATCCTCTCCACTTCAGTTGATGCCATCAGGGCCGCTAGACTGTAACTTTTTAAATGGCCAAAAAAGAAAGATTAGAAGAAATCCTTCATTCCATCAGATGTGACCATCCTTAATAAGAGCCTGTTTAAATAAGGCTCCTGGGAACTCACCTGCCCTCCACCCACACACTCTCTTATTTCTTTATCACCATTATTATAATAAGGCTGCTCCTCAGGACTTCTACAACCTGCACCATCACTTCTCTTTAATGTATGTTTATCTATTTATTGTTAAGTACTGCTGCGTAATATACATTGCTGTTATAGTTATGACAAAAACTCCACTCATCACTTTTATTACTTGCCCCTCAGTCCTCCCTTGAATGCATAATTATTGTGTATTGTTGTGTATGATGTGTGTTGTCTTATATGCCAGCGCCACCATAGATGAATTTCCATTTCATGTCAATTTAATGGACAATAAAGAGAGTCAGAGAAGTTCAATGATAGCGACACTTTAATAATGTGGATTAGCGAACTGCTTGTTGATCAACAGCGAAGTCCAATTATCCAACTTTTCCTGAAGCATACACTTTCTCAATTGTTATAGATAATTATTAGACTCACTTTGTGCCCTGTGAAATCATATGTAATCGCCGACTGTGGTCATGCTCTTTATTTCTTCCTGTAAGCATGTGACACATATACGCCTGTCTTGCTATCAGGGGAAATTGGTGTCAATACACTATTATGACCCCAATCTCTTCAATCCTTTCCATTATTTGCTCGCAAACCCGCAATGATCTCACAATTTGCAGCTTATTCTAATGTTACGCTGGGTGGAAGTCGCTGCGGATCGGAGCTAACAGCTAAAAACGTAAATGGAAAGTCAAAGAGGGAAGGCGGTTAAATGAATGACCACACTCTGCTTCCCTCCCAATGCACCAGAGAGATGAATCACAGTTAATTGACATTTAGAGGCTTGTGGCATTTGCCTGTTTATGTGGAGCTTCCCCATGTAGACAGGCACGCAGCGTAAGCGTGAGGAATATGCTGATGTGGTGCACACTCATCCATATTGAAATCCAAATCCCATACTTATAGAAGGCAGTGAACCACATCTGTTTTGTTTTGGGGGTTTTCGTCAGCCTGTCATGATGTCAGTTATGTCAGCTTTTATCTGGGTGATTGCCAACAGCTGTCAAACACTAAAATGGAAAGAATGAATACATCTTTTTATACACAAGCAATATGTGATAAAGCTAAATGTATTTCTTTTCTATGTTGTCCACTATATCAGTATCCATCATTAAACTGTCTCTGACGCTGTAATTAATGAGACTACTTGATGATCAGTAGCTTCTATCTCATGACAGTGTTATTATTAGAGCGCCTATCATCAATGCTAAAGTCCTTCATTGGAGAAGATCACAGGTAGATGGAGAGGTTATTTACATCATGAGATATTTACAAATAAAAAGATGGATGTGCAGAAAGGTGAAATAAATGTGTGTCACTCTAAAGCTTAGTTACAGCGTGGTCATTTATAATCTCTTAACCTTCATGTCATCCTCCCGGGTCAAATTGACCACGTCTGTTTTTACTGTTCATTCTTTCTTTCTTTACTTCCTTCCTTCCTTATTTCCTCTGTCCTTCCTTCCTCTTTTCCTTTCTCGCTCTCTCCCTCCCTCCTACCTTTTCTTCCTCCTTTCCTTCTTTCCCTTCCTCCCTAGCCTCCTTCCTTCCTTCCTCCCTCCCTCCCTCCCTTCCTTCCTTCTCTCCTTCCTTCCTACCTTCTTTCCTCCATCCTCCCTTCCTTCCCTCCCTCCCTCCCTCCCTCCCTCCTTCCTTCTTTCTTTCCTCCCTTCCTTCCTTCCTTCCTTCCTTCTGTCCTTGACCCGAGGACAACAGGAGGGTTAAAAGAACTAAAAACAGAAAGTGTTGCTAGCCTGACTGTTTCTTTGAATTGTTGGTCTGTTACTTAGATACAAGATATTGTGACTAAATAATCAGACAAACAATAGAGGCACAGGTAAGTTTCATGCACATAATAGATGTTGTCATGCTGACGAGAGTGCTGGGCTATTTCTGCACGTCACTTCTTCAAATAAACACAAGCCCGGAAGTTCCCTCCGCCAATGACATGGGGGGAAAAAATGGGAACATGATGTAGGTCACAATGATGCACCTATTTATAGACTTGAGTTTTAACAATGTCCACATCAAGGCACGCTTAATGTTCACACTCACAAAAGTCTGTTCTTACATGACTCATCCATGTAGATATAAAAATTTGACATTTAACTTCTATTCATTTCTGTGCTCATCCATGAGTGAAGCAACATCTGTCTGAGCACAACCTGCAGTTACACGGGGTTAACTGTGTCATCATTCCACTTAATAATTTCTCTGTCCTCCAGCTTTTGCCGTGTTTTGTCAAGAGACAGCTGTCGAGAGCGTTGGGCAACCAAGCATAAATTAAGCTAAAGGCCGCCAATATAACCATGCTGCTAACAAGGGAATGGAAGAAAAAAAAAAAAAAAAGAATTGAAAGATTCATGCAGTAAAATATTTTAATCACAGTTACTTGGCATTTGGTAGCTTGTGGCAATGTTGTAATTTTATGTGGAGAATTTTTTTTTTTTTTTTTTTGATAATGGAGGACAAATACAATTTCACATGAGACGGGAGGAGAAGGGTGGACGTGGAGGAAACTGTTGACAGTCTAAAGATGGGTGTCAGAAAACAGATTAATGTTTCACCAGTCGAAGATAAATAATATAGATGTAATATTCAGGAATAGCATCTATCTACAAAATTCATGTTGTTACTTTCCTACATACATTTCTACATGCATACATTACTGTGAGCATTTTTAACCCTCCTGTTGTCCTTGAGTCAAGGAAGGGAGGGAGGGAGGAAGAAGGAAGGAAAGGAGGGAGGGAGGAAGGAAAGGAGGGAGGAAAGAAGGAAGGAAGGAAAGGAGGGAAAGGAGGGAGGGAGGAAGAAAAGAAGGGAGGGAAGAAGGAGGGAAGGAAAGGAAGGAGGAAGGAGGGAAGGAAGAAGGAAGGAAAGGAGGAAGGAAAGGAGGAAGGAAGGAAGGAAAGGAGGGCGGAAAGAAGGAAGGAGGGAGGAAAGAAAGAGAAAAGGAGGTAAGGAAGGAAGGGAGGAAGGAAAGGATGGAGGGAGGAAAGAAAGAAAGAGAGAAGGAGGTAAGGAAGGAAAGGAGAGAAAGAGGAAGGAAAGAAGGAAAGAAGGAAAGAAGGAAGGAAGGAAGGAATGGAGGAAAGAAGGAACAGTCAAAGCGGACGGGGTCAATTTGACCCGGGAGGACGACACGAAGGTTGAAGTGCATTTCCAACATCACACATCCTGAAACAATGAGCTAAAACTCTCCATTCACTAGTGGGGAACTTCAGAATTGGGTGATATTTATCTGGATGTATCACTACAAGCAACCTCCAAGTTTAAGGAGGCAGAGTCCTCTTTTTAAGAAAATCAGTTTGGTCATGTATTCCCTTGTTATTCTTTGTGTTCATGAGTAATTAAGTGCTTCTGAATGGTGATATCAATCATCATAGCGTTGATATATTTTGTGCACAGCATAGGTCAACATCTATTAAAATCTGATGCCTCGTGACATTCACATTTGAAAAAAAACAAAAAAACAAAACAAGCCTGATATAATTGCTCAAATGTGACATGAAAGAAAGCGAAGAGCGAGAGGAGGGCTGGCAATGAGTGACTGTCTCATCCACCATACACTGGGAAGCAGAATTACCGGTAATTGGCATTTGACAGCTCATAATCATGGCATTTTGTGTTGGCTTTTGAACAACAGGACACTGATCAACAACACAGTGGAGGAAAAGGAAAGAGGAGATTAGTTGTCATGAGGACAGCTTTGGTCTCACACACACTGTTACCATTAGCAGGCAGTCAAAAGCTTCTGGCATCTGTGCGGGTGTGCATGAGGATTTTGGTTGAGGGGGCTTATTTTTAACTAGAAAGGTGCTAATATAGCTGAAATTAATTCCAAAATTTGATATCCACCATTCAAAAAATTCAAAACCATCTAACAAAAGGTTGATGAAAAGCGAAAAAATTGCAGAATCCTTCCTCATTCATTCAGCTCCAACAAAAAAAAAACAAAAAAAACACCACAGCCATTATTCCCCATCTTTTCATCCACTGGATCTCAATCCATCACCATCCATATTTTTCTGTCACAAAATAAGCTAATTATGTTCATAGTTGAAGGATGGAGGATCCCTTAGCTGTGGCTGCTCCATTATAATAAGAGATTTTGAATGATGAACTTGAGCAGAGCAGGGAAGTGGTTTTAGCTAAATAAACAGTAATAAGATGTGATTAAAGACCAGAGCTGCCATTTATGTTTGCTTTCTACTGAAATGTTCATCAGAATAAAAAATGGCTAATCCTGTTACAAAAATGACTGTTAGAATCAAATGAACGCAAATAATCTCTCATCTTTTGAACATATTAAAAAGTTTAGAGTATTTTTAGTCATTTTGAAAACTTTAAAAGACTGGATCATCCATATGTATGAGATACTGGAAGCTAAACAAGAATTTGTCAAAATAAAATAGGAACTGTGTTATCACACCTCAGTGACTTGAATTAACTTTAATTGCCACTGAAATCTCACGGTCCTCACCTGATTATATATAGCTATTACAGTATGCGTGCTGACAGTGTACGGTGTCATTTCCAGAGATTTAAATGGAAAATTGGAAAAGGTTGTCACAGTTGGAAGCATCCTCAGCAATCTCTGTGAATGTGTCACCGTCGCTTTGTTGATAAATGATCTGTGTGATTAGCTCCCTGACGTGATTTTCAAAAAGCAGTTTTTTTTCTCCGCTTTCACAAGCAGACAAAGATTTTTTTTCAGAAATGTAATAGTGAAAAGATAAAAACTCATCATCCGGAACATCCCATGTGATAATGCGTGATCTCGGAAATGTATTCATAAACACAAAAGTGACATTTTGACTCTCATAGTGAGATGTTTGGTAGAAACATGATGGTATTTTAAAGAGAAAAAGAGTTCTTATGCTCACAATTGTACATTCATTCTGAGAGTGTTTTCCCTCCCTTACAGTGTTTTATTTCCTGAGGTGGGAGAAAACAGCAAGGGATTACTCTGAAGTGTAAACTAATGGGACATGAGGTATCAAGACAAAGGAGACTAAAAGTTTCTCCCTACAATCTCTAATGATGTTAGAATTTGAACTCTTAATGTTTACTTACTAGAAAACAATGATGCCACCAGCAGAGATGTCTAATCCCCCCGTAAATAAACACAATCACATTTTATTTCAATTTTTTTTAACCATCACACATCAATTGTCAGATAGTGTGATCGACTAAAAAAAAAAGCAGAGATAATTGGCATGTTTACAGTGTGGGTGGCTATTCACTGTGTAACCATGTCAGCTGACAGCCCATTAACTCCAGTTATGGTGAATACATGTTTTTTTATTTTATTTTTTTCTAGCATTGAAGGGCTGCATAATCCTCTGTGGGCTGAGAAAAATGATATGGCCTGTGGGCTTAAGAAACCCTTTTCAAAAATCCCTCTACATTATTTCCTAAATGCACAGTGGATTATATCACAAGGAGTCTGCTGTTATTTGTTTCTGAAAAGTTGGCTGTTTGCAGAAGCAAAGCTTTCACTCATCCGCTTGATTAGGGCATTAATACAATTCTATAATTGCAGTGTGTGACGGTTTCACGTTTGTGTGTGTGTGTGTGTGTGTGTGTGTGTGAGAGAGATTTACAATGAGCTCAACAGCTGACTCACCAGTAATTATTAGTATTTGACACTAACTGACCTCTACTGTATATAGTGCTTTTTAATCAAGTTTTCATTGTCCTTTTTATGATAGATGCAGCAATGATTTTCTATTCACACCTGTCCTTCGCACCATCAACAGGCGGATAAGGTTCATGACACCACACACACTGCACACAAAAGCCAATTTTTATCATAATTAATAGGTGGTAGATATACTATTTAGTTTCACTGTACTAATTGTAGGGGAGCTTACTACAAAAAGCTTTCAACTCCCACCTGTTCATATATGCTATTCATGCATCTTTGATAAAAAAAGATCATCTAAAAGAAAAATCAGAAAGTAGAACTAAATTATCTGATTCCAGCCTCATTAATGTGTATATTCATGTTGTTTCTTAACTCTTATATGAAACCAAACTACTGTAAATATCTTTGAGTTGTGGAAAACACTGATTGACATTTTTCACCATTTCACAGATCAAGCAATGGATTGATTAATCGAGAAGATAATCAACAAATTAATCAATAATAATAATAATTAGTTGTAACCCTAAAAGACAGGTGGTGATCTAAATGTCACATCTGCACATAAGCACACTATTGTTCTATATATACAATAAGCACACCATTGCCTAAACCGCACTATCTGATCTCAGGAAAAATGAACTGTGGGTCTGAAGTACAACAGAAGCTCCAAATCAGTATTATTGTTTTTCTACCACTTATCCATTATGGAGGAAAAGTCCTATTCTATCCATATCCCAAGCTGTTATAATGGCTCCATTTTAAAAGCTCTTCAGTCTCTTTATCATTTCACCGTCCTTTATTTTTCTGCCACTGATTGCCATTACCATCTCCACACAGTATACACAGATTAACAGTCAAGTCTTTTGAGGCTTAGTTTGTAAGCACCACAACTGAATTTCACAAGCAATGAAACAATCGCTGCATGCTGACAGCATTGTATTTTCAGTATTGTGAGTTTCACACAGTATAGCAGGAAAGAAATAGGAGAAGATTGGAATAACAGAAGTCACTACCGGCTGCTTATAAAGTTAGGTACATGACGTTCTGATGTCTTTCAACCTCAAATCAACAGCCAACAACTGACTCAATGTGTTCTTGTTGAAGTCCAGGGGCCTTTTTCACAAAGCAGGTTTAACTAGACATCTTTGATGAGTGAAACCTTGGAACCTTGTTCAAAGCTGGAACATGGTCAAAAGTGGAAATAGCTGTTCTGCGTGTTACATGGTGTCCAGATAACTTTGCAGTCGTACTCTGTGAAAAAAGCTCCTGCACAGAGTCTGGAAGAGTCTGGGGAAATATAACAAGAGATGTTCTTTCTGTCTTCACTAAAAAACTTGTCGAAATGCGCTTGAGCAAGGCGTTCAACCCTTAAAGTGGCTCAAAGGACACTGCTTTAAGACTGTGGTTGTGACGATATGGGACTCTAAAAATGTGGATGGTGCTGGGAAGGAATATTCAAGCTCAGCATAACAAAAGTTAAAAACAAAAGTGAAATCCTGTGTGTTTAATACATTTTCTCAGGTGTACATCCAGCGTAAGTGACATGCCTGAGTGTATAATCTACAAATGAGAAACCTTCCCACCGTAGGCTACGTTTACACATTAAATAACAAGAGAACCAACAGCGATGTTCAGGTAAAAAAAAAAAACAGCAGGTTCAATAACTCAGATCTCTGTTTTCAAAAGCCCACCTTTGCCGCTCGGGCTCTGAGCACCTTCTGTATGGCGTACAAACAAAAACAAAGACAAGAACTTCTGAAACTGAAAGGCAATGACTCCCGGTATCAACAAGATGGGAGGAAAAGGAAAACAGCATATTCATGAGCGAATAAATGGAGCAATCATACAATAAGTGCACCCAAGGAGGATCTACTTGAGGAAGGACAAAGGGTTGAAGATGAGATAAAGCCAAGCATGGCATTGTCCATATGCCTTAATGGATATATCTCATGTCATATCTTTACAAAACAAAGGATACACTGCAGTCATGTCAATGGCTTTTGTTCCATGCCTCGTTTCATGTGCAGGCAATTCCTTTTCATGCCCCTGCCTTGTTGATCAAGGCTTCACAGCTTTTTCCTCAGACTTTCTATCTGATGTGCTTCCCCTTGCTCAATACACTTGCATTCTGCCGCACAGATCAAAGGCCAGAAAGGAATTCATCAAAAGGAATTATTCAAAAAAAGAAAGAGGAGAAGATATAAGAGATGTGGTTCTGAACAAATGAGATGGTTATCCAATATTGGTAGAAAGCACAAGCAAAGGCAAAAAAGGGGCACAATGAGCGTACAATTTGGAAAGACTATTCAGATTTCGAAATACAAATTGGTATAATGTGTATCTTATTTCATTTGTGATTGTTTGTTGAAATAGTGGTGATGTTATGAAACAGAGGTGTATATATATTACATGGTATAATATGATATCTAAAACCTCTGAAACTACCATCTCGCATCCAACAAAACATGACATTTTCTATGCTTGTGCAATTTTGATAATGAAGGTAATTGAGGGATTGAAGTAATTTGAGAGCAACAACAAATATCATCTTGAAGCTGGAGCAGATTGACATTGCAAACCAAAAGATAAATTATAGCTCGAATGTAAAGACACAGTGGATGAGACCACTTATGTTCTTGTGGAAGTTATCATTAAGAAAAGCATAAAGAAGTTTTCGACTTTCTTGTCCTCCTACTATCAAACCCCCCTTGTACATTTTTTAATGTAATATGTAACCATTGTGAATAACCCTCCTCTTTCAAACCTACAGTGGCCGCTAAATTAGCTAATAATGTGAAAGACCCTCAATACAGCCAGTGTTTTGTTTGTCCATTCTCGCTTCCTATGTAAATATCAAGGCTTTATTCTAAGGTGATGAAAAGGCAACCGTTCTTATTTTTAGGTGATTACAGACTCATTAAAACATACTTATAAATATTATATTCCACTTCTGCCAAGTCTGTTCCATGAGATGCTACCAGGCGGGGAGTTCTGGTCCTCTGAAATGAGGGCAACGCAGAAGTAACTTAGAGCTGCATTCTATCAAAAGGCCACCAGGGGGCCACCGTCTCTATACAAGTCAATGGAGAATTCACCAACTTCTCACTTGATTTCTAACTTCAGTAAACGTTTTCAAAATGTGTTTATGGTCTCAATCGCTAGTTTAAAGCCTTCTTCAATGCAGTATGATGTTCATTTGTGACATTTTGGCCTCCCTGATTTTATATTTGACGATAAAGCAGGGTATGCATTAGGGCGTGGCTACGTCCTGATTGACAGGTTGATTGACCAATGTCCTCGAGATCCAGCCCTCGCAATCAATCGCAACCTCCCCGCTCCGCCTGTGGCTCCACCCATGACCCCGCCTCATGCCCATATGAGTAAAATCCGTGTTTTTATTTTTCCCAGCATGCACCTGAAATTACTAACTATTGGCTTCCGAGCAGCAGTCCACAAACCAATGGGTGACGTCACGGATGTTACGCCCATTTCTTTTATACAGTCTATGGATGTTACACACTTCACCTTTAAAAATAGATAAATGCACTATTTCATCTGTTCCCCACACTTTTACACATCTGTTTTTGACTTTGGCTGCTAAGCTAACTGGACAAATACAAATGTTTTTATTCATTGAGCTTATTCTACTTGGCCGACAACAACTATTACGTCAAACTTCTCACTAGCCACCTCCTGTTGCTGGCACAGGGTCTTCACACTTCTACCGGCAATCACCAGGATATTTTCTGGTTCCTATTTTTGTTCAGGCCTCCTTTCGGCAACTTGCCCAGCTCTGCCTGTGAGGATGCTTTCCAAATATCTACGGTGCCAGCCTCTGTGCTGTTATGTCCACCTACACCACAATCAGGTGAGTTAGACAGCCCTGTTAGAAGCACATTAGAGGCAATTACTTACATGCAAGAGCTTCCTCTCCTGCTGAATGATCTGCTTTTTAACTCCCACCGGGCATACTAAAAGGGTTTATTACACAGAGGAAACTTACTCATTGGTGTGTGCATGATACCTGTCACACTCAGTCTCGGAGAGTGCATATTACAAAATCTCCATGTCCAATTCAGAAACTAATTATGTTATGTGGAGTATGTAAACATTAAATACATTTCTCATATTATTAAGGTCCTTTGATCAAACTGGCCGGTGTATAATCCACCAACTAATACGTACTTCCATAAAAGATTCAGACCTCTGGGGGGGGGGGGGGGGGGGGGGGTAATGTTAAAATAGATTACTCTCAGCCTTTTTAGCCTGAAAATGAAGCCATGTGGCTGCCAATTGAGGCTATAAATATGCATTATGTTTAACAGCAAAGGAAATTTTAATGATCAATTAAAAAAAAGGAAGCCAAAAAGCTGAGAACATTTAACATTTTACAAGCAAAACAAATGTATCACAAAGTCAGACGCATATTTTACCAGGTTGCACATATTAGACTTTTTTTTTTTCTTTTCTCCCTCAAAAAAAAAATCAACTTGTGACTCATCACTCCTGGGTTGGCTAAGATAGTGAATCACTGAGATAGACGGGTGGATTTCAACAATGGGGGTGGATTTGGCTCATTTCATTTCAAAGCGACACGGGTCCATTTTAACAAGCACTCTTCAGTAAAACACTAAGACGAGAGAAATGTGGCCAGCCAAGCACTGAGGCTTAATTACTGATATTTTCTGCCAGAACGAGAAGCAAGTGGCAAATAACCGGATTACAAAGCTGAACACAAATTAATAAAGCAAGATCAGGAGACGAACACCAAACATTAACACTTCTGCTGCTGAGGACGACAGGGATCTGTGACGGGAGGGAGACTGAGGCTTGATGTGTGCAAAAAAAAAACCCAGTGAGCAAGACATGAGCCGAAATCAAATTAGTGCTTCTGAAATGAGGTTCAGAGATCACTGGATGCTCTTGGAGGTGTTCCAGTGAATCCTCAGCACTGTGAGATTGTTTGAGAATGAATAAATCCAATATTTCACCTGAACACCTGTTGGAGACACTTTGACTGGTGACGAATTACAGTTACATGACTTAAATTATGTTTCCATTACTTACATTATTGGAGGTTTTCATCAAAAAAGAAAGAGAGAATTTTTGCTTCTAGGCTTGTGCTATAATTAATGTAGTGCTAAAAGGTAAAAACCACTTGTAGTTGAAATCACCGCTCTGTGAAGGCACACCAAAAGATCATCGCTCACAGGCAGGAATCCTGTCAAGTTGCAACCCACACTAATCACTAATAAAGCTGGTGAGTCTGGTGAATATAGCACATGGCACACGTGTCCCTACAGACCCACCTCTTTGTGCGAGTCTTCATTACACCTTCAGTCAGTTGTCATGACACTCAAACACAGTCTCAAAACATACACGACAAGGAAAGAGCCAAGCTGCTCTCTGAAGCTGTGTCTCAGTATGGAAACAATTGGCTGACAAATATTATCACCCAAAGTATTCATTACACCTCCATCCACTCTCCTCCCAAATATAATATTAAGGTCTCTGATCACCAGACATGACACCAAATACTGTTCCACTTGTGTAATATCAAACCCAGTGTCCTCGACGGTTGTGTTAATGTTGGACTTATTCTACAGCTCATGATTTACAGTGCTGTGAAAAAAGGCTTAGGCTCACACAGAGCCCTGATCTCAACTTCATCGAGTCAGTCTGGGATCACATGCAGAAACAGAAACCACTGAGACAGACTAAATCCACAGAAGAACAGCGGCAAGTTCTCAAAGACGCTTGGCACAACCTACCTGCGACGTACCTTTAAAAGCTGTACTGTGGAGAACTGGTGCTATTTTAGAAGGCAAAGCATGGTCACACCAAGCGGGGAGTTCCGGTCCTCTGAAATGAGGCCAACGCAGAAGTAACTTAGAACTGCATTCTATCAAAAGGCCACCAGGGGGCGACCATTTTGGTGTCAAAAGGACTTCCGGCTCTTTACAAGTCAATGGAGAACTTCTCACTTGATTTCTAACCTCAGTAAACGTTTTCAAAATGTGTTTATGGTCTCAATCACTAGTTTAAAGCCTTCTTCAATGCAGTATGATGTTCATTTGTGAAATTTTGGCCTCCTTGATTTTATATTTGATGATAAAGCAGGGTATGCATTAGGGCGTGGCTACGTCCTGATTGACAGGTTGATTACTCAATGTCCTCGAGATCCAGCCCTCGCAACCATAGCAACCTCCCCACTCCGCCCATGGCCCCGCCTCATGCCCATATAAGTAGAAGACAAATTTCTCTCGTGAGAGAGACAATTAAACACTTACTTACTTACTCCAGAATCCGTGTTTTTATTTTTCCCAGCATGCACCTGAAATTTTCAAGATGGCGCTGCCTAGATTCGAAACTATTGGCTTCCGAGCAGCAGTCCACAAACCAATGGGTGACGTCACGGATGTTACATCTATTTCTTATACAGTCTATGGTCACATCAAATGATTTATTTTAGGTTTCTTGTTTCCTGTTTATTGAACTTTGTATGAACTTAATTGATAATAAAAACTACTTGGCTTTTATTTTTGACATCAGTCAGTTGACATGACATGACAATCAAGATGGGAAAAATTAATTGTTGATCTATTAGGTTATGATAGAAAATTAGATTCTGGCTTAAACTAAATATCTTGTCTAAAAAAAATTGTGATGCAATATTCCAAAAAGCAGACAATCCAGCGCTAGACACCCTTAGGACACATTAAGTGACCTTAAAATAAAGAGCAGCACAGACTGAAACACTTGCAGAGGGAGATAAAACTACTGTGCAGAACAAAACATCACAACAAGAACGGAGTGTAAAGTACACGAGCAGGCAGAACAGAGCTGAATAAAACAGAAGCGAAAAAGAACAGGATGGAAAAAATACCTCTGCACAAGACAACAAAACGGCAATACAGACACCAAACAGAAGAGAACAAAACAGTAGAACAGAAAAGTGTGAGGAGGGGAAGTGTTGGAGATGCAAACGAGAAGGAGACACACAGACGGCAAGTCGGGAAGGGAGGTGTGTGTGTGGGGGGGAGGGGGAGGGGTTGGTGCTCTTTGTGTTCTGAAATGAAGAGAAATGAGAAGAAATGGATGCAGGCCTAGAGGGAGAGAGGGCAGAACACTGTGTACCAGGACATTATAGTCTGAAATTACATAGGACACAATCTCTTCTCGCTCCCTGCTACAATTCAATTCATACCCTGGATTCCTATTTGTCTCTCAGTCGCCCCGCTACAACTGAATTCATATCCAAGAACCTATTTTCTCTCTCTCTCTCTTTCTCTCTCTCTTTCTCTCTCTCTCTTGGTGCAGTGATGACAGCTCTACCATATTAAGAGTGTGAGAACTGCTGCGACTCGGCATCTGCAGGTGGTGTTAGTGTGAGTGTGTGTGTGAGTGTGTGTGTGTGTGTGTGTGTGTGTGTATGAGCGTGTGTGTGTGTGTGACCTCTCCGAATCTATTATCTCTGCAGGTATCGAGATCACATCCAACACTCGTGCAGGTTGACCAATCACTGCCAACACAGGCTGTTTTATGTGTGTGTGTGTGTGTGTGTGTGTGTGCGCTTGTATGTGTGGGTGTGTCTTTGATCTCTGGCTGTCCTTGCAATGCCCCCCATCTCTCTCTTTCTCTTTCTCTCTCCCCTCTCCCTCTCCCATGTAAACACACATACAACACACACACACACACACACACACAGGGTGGCCTGTGTTGGCAGTAACACACACACACACACACACACACACACACACAGCGAGAGCCTCCAGCTGTTTTCAGTCTCTTTCCTGTCGAACTGACAGACACTAAGCAGACTGATCTCCTCAACTTGAGACGTCAGCCTCTCCTCCTCCGTCCTGCCCTCTGACTGACTCCCTCCCCCTCTCTCTTGCTCTCTCTCTCTCTCTCTCTCTCTCTCTCTCTCTTTACTTCTTTCTGTGTCTTGCTTTCTTGTCATCCTCGGCCCTCCTGCTCATGTTTTGTGTCTTTCTCACCCTCTCCATCTTCCATCCCCACTTCTTCCCCTGCCCTCCCCTCTCACAGTCCACATGTCTTGCTCTCACCTCCCCCAGACCATCTGACACACTCTCTCAATTATGTCTTTGGCTCAGTTTGAGACCGTATGCAGAGCGTTCATCACAAAAGCATCCAGTTATTTACAACAGACATAATATGGCTTGAATACTGAGGATTCCCCATCGCATCTTGAAACTACTGGTATATAATAATTGTGCAAGTAAAAGCTACAGGAACTAGACAAAAACAACAAAAAAGTGACAGTAACTTAATGATAAGGGGATATAGCAGGTTAGTTAGTAATATTTCATGGTGGTTTTGTGTTCAGTGGTCACCCTTTTATTCACAGGCTTTTAGTTGGATCATACATGTCACATGTTGGTATAGGAGGGTCTCCTCAGAAATACCATCAAGATGTCCAGGGATATAAGAAGCATGTTAAAATGGAATATTATGACCCTTAATTAAAAACTGCTATTATTTTTTTATATTGTTTGGGATAATCTTATCGTAATTTTTGGAACCACAAGTCCCAAAATGCATTGGGGGGGGGGGGGGGGGGGGGCTTGCAGGAAGTATTAGCTTTGAGTCAGCTGTATGCTATACATTAAGCCGGGCTTCTAGCCTATTTCTATTAATGTTTAAACAAATTAAAGCCAAATTTGCTATTAGCAGTGTTTTTAGCTTCAGGGAGGAAACAGCAGCACTCACCTGCTGGAGGAAATCTCTCCGTCTGTGACTGTCTGCAGGTGAAGCGTTGCTGGCAGCCACAAAAACAACTAAAATCCTCTTCACATTATGTAGCAGAGCTGCAGAGCTGTGATCCACTGCTGCTCCACAACAGGCAGGTTCAGAAATGGTGAAGCTCAGAGCTTGAGCTTTAACATTTTAAATGAGGATTTTACCAGCTGATAACTGTGGGAACAGACAGCCGGAGAGTTTAAAAGCTACAGAATGAAATGCGAGGGGGGATTTCTGTTGTTTTTGTGGCTGCCAGCAGCTCTTTCTCCTGTGGACAGTCACAGATGGAGAGATTTCCTCCAGCAGGTCAGTGCTATTAGCTCCTGGAGCTAAAACTGTGCTGATCAGCATAGATTTGAAAATGAGCAAGCATGGGCGGTTCCACAGACTCACACTGAAGGGTGGGGGCTTGGTAAGAATCTACCATTAATATAAATGTCATGACATAGACAGCTCCCAAAGGGTCGAAGCTATGTCAGCATTGGCCCTGCCTTTTCAGGACTGATTTTATCAAGCAGATGACAGGTTGAGCCATTTTCAACCCATAAAATGCTGTTTTTTAATAAATCTGGTATCAGTATTAAAACCAGCATTGATGTGTTTCATCACAGTACAGTCATAAAAATTAGTTTACACCTAAAAAAAACACATTTAAGTGTGCAGCAACACACACAAAGTACATTCCTCAACTCTACCAGAGCCTTGTGGAGTCACTGTTGAGGGCTAAGTATAATTTAGGAAGTGTATCCTCACAAGTAATGAAGGCAGAAATGAGTGAAAAGACGACACTGAAAAATATTTGAAGAGTTTCTGGTCCAGTCCTGACTTCCTGCTGTAACACTGCTTTTACTTTACTTTGGCCCTTTGCTTGCATAATACATCATGCCTCTTATTATCAGTCTGCTGGCCTCTTGACTTCAACAATATGTCGCTGCATTCTGCTTAGAGTTTGACATTTTTATCAGCCTCAGGGCAGACAAGCTAAACT
>JAJDFG010001023.1:0-53501 GCA_021039105.1 Scomber colias | reverse complement strand
TGGCCATTAATCAAATAAGTAAGAAAACGGCCGTTATATGATTTTGGGGGTAAAATAACTGCATCAAGAAGCTTAAAAAAGGGTTTCATTGGAGGCCAGATGTTGGGGTAAATACTGAGTACCACCAAAATCAATCATTGACCTTTGGGTGTTCAGTTTGTTGATGGTTGTTTGTTGTTTTTCGATGGATTTTTGGCTTCCTGGTGTTTCAGCAGTTGCTCATGTTTATGCATCAGCTGTGTTCCCATGCCCATGTTAAAATGAGAAATGGCTCATATGTTTAAAAACTCTGTGCACAGTATGAAAACATTGACTGCTATTTATTATTTATTAATTAATTTTACTTTTCGCTGGAGGTTTGTTTTTTTTTTTTTCATTCATGCTGAGTTGACCTAAAAATGAAATATCTAGTGAAGTGGCTACAGTTCTAAGAAATACTCAAAAATAAAAAATGTTTAAAAAGCAAAATACAAGATATAATCCTTGTTTCTCCTTTGGGGTTTCTTTTTATTTCACTCTTAAAAGCTGATTTGTGTGTGTTTACTCATTGATATTTGCCTCTGTGTGTGTGTGTGTGTGTGTGTGTGTGTGTGTGTGTGTGTGTGTGTGTGTGTGTGTTTGCAGGAGTCTGTGGTTTCTATTACTTTTAATGACTTGTTCCTCCCCGAAAACACAATTAGAGCTTTTGCAAATGTTCCTGTGTCTTTGTAAATGCGTGGTGGTTTTATTTTGACTTTTTTTTTTTTGGATACACACACACACACACACACACACACACACACACACACACACACACACACACACACACGAGTTCAGGGCCGAGTGAAGGGATTTGTTAGCGTGAGCACACAGCAGGATATTGGCTGTCACATTTTGATCTGGTATTCATAGATGTCATCCATCTGTTACACAATATAGCCAGATGGGTGAAGTGACTGACATGAGCATTGAGAAAGCATGTGTGTGTGTGTGTGTGTGTGTGTGTGTGTGTGTGTGTGTGTGAGTATTTATCTGTGTTTGTTTGTGTCTGTATTTGTATTTCTACCTCTGTGGGTAATAAATATAACCTCAATGGGGAATCTGATGAGCATTCTCTCATCACTGCCTCAATTTAGTTTATTAATTCCAAAACTTTCAGCACTACGGGGGGAAGTATACACATTTATCAGCTTTTAAGGAATTTAGAAAAACAAACTTTTTAGCTTTTAAAGAGTTTCGGCAGATTGGGCGTAGGGGGTTGAAGTCAGAAGACAGTTTGAATTGCTCTTCTTGCCAACCCTTATTAATCTCTGACCCTTATACACTAATTAAAACATACTTATAAATATCATTCTGTTTCTGCCAATTAAATCTTAGAGACTGGTCCTTTAACCCTCCTGTCGTCCTCCCGGGTCAAATTGACCCCGTCTGTTTTGACGTCTTTCCTTCCTTCTGTCCTTCTCTCTTTCCTCCCCCTTTCTTCCTTCCTTCTGTCCTCCCTCCCTTCCTTCCTCCCTCCCTCCCTTCTTTCCTCCCTCCCTCCTAACTCCCTTCCTTCCTTTCTCCCTCCCTCCTTCCTTCTTTCCTCCCTCCCTTCCTTCGTTCGTCCCTTCCTTCCTCCCCTCCTTTCCTTTCCTCCCTTCCTTCCTTCCTCCCTCCCTTGCATGTTCAGTTTTTGCAAACCCACACATCTGTTTTCACTTATTTTGGCACATCATCCATAATATGACTTCTAATTAGGTAAATAAGTGGAAACACCTGTGTAGATGAATCATGAGTGTTAAAGTTATGAGAGCTAATCACCATGAAACATACAACAGCAAGTAGATGTGGAAATAGTTGTATTTCAGCTTGTTAATGGTCCTGTGAAATCAGAGTAAGTATGTCACTGAGTCTTGTTTCTTATTCGTGTCACGTCTCCAGATTGCTGATAAATATTGATTTTTTTTTTTCAGCTGTCATGCTTCTCCAGATAAGGAGCCCAAGTGTAGTTCAGCAAATACACTAAAATTAAATGATGATGCAGATGTTCAGCAGTCCCTCCTGTGTCACTCCAGCTCATTATGACAGTACAAGCTGTTTTCTGATGACACTGAAAGTTGTAACAGATATCTGGCTCCCTGCTTCGGAATGAACAGCCACAGGAGTGTCCCTGAACACAACACACTCAGATCCATGTAAAAATTAATGTTTCATTGAGAACAGAGCCTTGCAGCGTTTCCCGTACTGATTCAGAGTCGATATCCTTCTCCTTCAGGAATAACTGGATACACACATGACTGAGCCTCTCCTTGCTTTGTGTTAAGATTGTGGAAATACTCTGTTGGAGATAAGGCTTATCAGAATATTGGAAAATCAAGGGAATCCCACAAGGAGCAGGCGGTTTGCCTTGCGCTGCTGCATCCTGGAAATATGTGATGTGCTACAGAAGCCACTGAACAAAAATAACTTCTTCTTCTATGAAAGACTCCTTTGATGTTCTGTGAATGGATTAAAATGGCAACCATGATTGACAGGAGATTACTTGTACAACAATAGTTCACAAATATCTTCACTTGCAGGATAAATTTGATCGCTAGATTGGCTGCATATGAGAAGATTTCTATCCTGCTGCCTCTCACAGAAAAATAACACTAAGTACTTCATGATATGGAGGAACTTATGATAATGGCCCTACAGGCTCTTTACAGATGAGCCTCTGTAAATCCCTACCCATAACCCCTACCCTAACCCTAAACACCTTTTTGCTTTTCATTTGTTTTGCTTTATATTTAACTCACTTTTACTCCTTTTTATGGTGTTTATGTTTCATTGTATTTTATTAACCTTCCTGTTGGCTTCCCATCAAATATGCACCTTTTGTTTTGATGGGTCAAAATTTCTGTTTCACTCATGCCGCCAAAGGGTTTGTTATTCATAGTGACAACATTACAATTGAATGTCCACGTCCCTGGGTGGGCTTGAACCACCAACCTTTCGGTTAACAGCCGAACGCGCTAACCGATTGCGCCACAGAGACTCCATAATCCTCTCTCTGAGGGGGTGTGGCCTTGATCTTTAATCCCCGCCCACATGTGACACCATTTTGTTTAGAAAGGAAATATAGAAGGCATTACAACCACAGCAAAAAAAAAGGAAAAGACCTTTCAATACATGTCATGTAATTTTAACGTCAACGTTTCTGCCAAAAAACCAAAACGCTGATAACTTGATACAGAAAATGTTTAGCAAATGTCAATTTCTTTCAATGCAACATAGTGTAGCCAAAGGATGTGTTATAAAAACTAGGAAACACTATAATTGAATGTCCACGTCACTGGGTGGGCTTGAACCACCAACCTTTCGGTTAACAGCCGAACGCGCTAACCGATTGCGCCACAGAGACTCCATGACACTAACGCTGAGGGGGTGTGGCCTCGATCTTTAATCCCCGCCCACATGTAGTACCATTTTGTGTATAAAGGAAATATGGAAGGCATTCCAACCATGGCATAATGAAGGAAAAGACCTTTCAAAACATGCTACGTAACTTTAACATCAACGTTTCAGTCAATAATGCAGAGCGCTGATAATTTGATACAGACGACATTTGGCAAACTTCAGTTTCACTCATGCCGCTATAGTGTAGCTAAAGGGTTTGTTATTCATAGTAGGAAACATTACAATTGAATGTCCACGTCCCTGGGTGGGCTTGAACCACCAACCTTTCGGTTAACAGCCGAACGCGCTAACCGATTGCGCCACAGAGACTCCATGATCCTCTCTTGGAGGGGGTGTGGCCTCGATCTTTAATCCCCGCCCACATGTAACACCATTTCGTTTAGAAAGGAAATATAGAAGGCATTCCAACCACAACAAAAAAAAGGAAAAGACCTTTCAATACATGTCATGTAATTTTAACGTCAACGTTTCTGCCAAAAAACCAAAGCGCTGATAACTTGATACAGAAAACGTTTAGCAAATGTAATTTTCTCTCAATGCGCCATAGTGTAGCTAAAGGATTTGTTATAAAAACTAGGAAACATTATAATTGAATGTCCACGTCCCTGGGTGGGCTTGAACCACCAACCTTTCGGTTAACAGCCGAACGCGCTAACCGATTGCGCCACAGAGACTCCATGATCCTTTGTTGGAGGGGGTGTGGCCTCGATCTTTAATCCCCGCCCACATTTAGTACCATTTTGTGTATAAAGGAAATATGGAAGGCATTCCAACCATGGTATAATGAAGGAAAAGACCTTTCAAAACATGTTACGTAACTTTAACGCCAACGTTTCAGCCAATAATTCAAAGCGCTGATAATTTGACACAGACGACATTTAGCAAACTTCAATTTCACTCATGTCGCTATAGTGTTTGTTATTCATAGTAGGAAACATTACAATTGAATGACCACGTCCCTGGGTGGGCTTGAACCACCAACCTTTCGGTTAACAGCCGAACGCGCTAACCGGTTGCGCCACAGAGACTCCATGATACTTTCTCTGAGGGGGTGTGGGCTCGATCTTTAATCCCCGCCCACATTTAGTACCATTTTGTGTATAAAGGAAATATGGAAGGCATTCCAACCATGGCATAATAAAGGAAAAGACCTTTCAAAACATGTTACGTGACTTTAACGTCAACGTTTCAGCCAATAATTCAAAGCGCTGATAATTTGACACAGACGACATTTAGCAAACTTCAATTTCACTCATGTCGCTATCGTGTAGCTAAAGGGTTTGTTATTCATAGTAGGAAACATTACAATTGAATGACCACGTCCCTGGGTGGGCTTGAACCACCAACCTTTCGGTTAACAGCCGAACGCGCTAACCGATTGCGCCACAGAGACTCCATGATACTTTCTCTGAGGGGGTGTGGCCTCGGTCTTTAATCCCCGCCCACATGTAACACCATTTCGTTTAGAAAGGAAATATAGAAGGCATTCCAACCACAGCAAAAAAAAAGGAAAAGACCTTTCAATACATGTCATGTAATTTTAACGTCAACGTTTCTGCCAAAAAACCAAAACGCTGATAACTTGATACAGAAAACGTTTAGCAAATGTAATTTTCTCTCAATGCGCCATAGTGTAGCTAAAGGATTTGTTATAAAAACTAGGAAACATTATAATTGAATGTCCACGTCCCTGGGTGGGCTTGAACCACCAACCTTTCGGTTAACAGCCGAACGCGCTAACCGATTGCGCCACAGAGACTCCATGATACTTTATTGGAGGGGGTGTGGCCTTGATCTTTAATCCCCGCCCACATGTAGTACCATTTTGTGTATAAAGGAAATATAGAAGGCATTCCAACCACAGCAAAAAAAAAGGAAAAGACCTTTCAAAACATGCTACGTAACTTTAACGTCAACGCTTCAGTCAATAATGCAGAGCGCTGATAATTTGATACAGACGACATTTGGCAAACTTCAGTTTCACTCATGCCGCTATAGTGTAGCTAAAGGGTTTGTTATTCATAGTAGGAAACATTACAATTGAATGTCCACGTCCCTGGGTGGGCTTGAACCACCAACCTTTCGGTTAACAGCCGAACGCGCTAACCGATTGCGCCACAGAGACTCCATGATACTTTCTCCGAGGGGGTGTGGCCTCGATCTTTAATCCCCGCCCACATGTAACACCATTTCGTTTAGAAAGGAAATATAGAAGGCATTCCAACCACAGCAAAAAAAAGGAAAAGACCTTTCAATACATGTCATGTAATTTTAACGTCAACGTTTCTGCCAAAAAACCAAAACGCTGATAACTTGATACAGAAAATGTTTAGCAAATGTCAATTTCTCTCAATGCGCCATAGTGTAGCTAAAGGATGTGTTATAAAAACTAGGAAACACTATAATTGAATGTCCACGTCCCTGGGTGGGCTTGAACCACCAACCTTTCAGTTAACAGCCAAACGCGCTAACCGATTGCGCCACAGAGACTCCATGATTGTCTCTCTGAGGGGGTGTGGCCTCGATCTTTAATCCCCGCCCACATGTAGTACCATTTTGTGTATAAAGGAAATATGGAAGGCATTCCAACCATGGTATAATGAAGGAAAAGACCTTTCAAAACATGCTACGTAACTTTAACGTCAACGTTTCAGTCAATAATGCAAAGCGCTGATAATTTGATACAGACGACATTTAGCAAACTTCAGTTTCACTCATGCTGCTATAGTGTAGCTAAAGGGTTTGTTATTCATAGTAGGAAACATTACAATTGAATGTCCACGTCCCTGGGTGGGCTTGAACCACCAACCTTTCGGTTAACAGCCGAACGCGCTAACCAATTGCGCCACAGAGACTCCATAATCCTCTCTCTGAGGGGGTGTGGCCTCGATCTTTAATCCCCGCCCACATGTGACACCATTTTGTTTAGAAAGGAAATATGGAAGGCATTCCAACCATGGTATAATGAAGGAAAAGACCTTTCAAAACATGCTACGTAACTTTAACGTCAACGTTTCTGCCAAAAAACCAAAACGCTGATAACTTGATACAGAAAACGTTTAGCAAATGTAATTTTCTCTCAATGCGCCATAGTGTAGCTAAAGGATTTGTTATAAAAACTAGGAAACATTATAATTGAATGTCCACGTCCCTGGGTGGGCTTGAACCACCAACCTTTCGGTTAACAGCCGAACGCGCTAACCGATTGACCTATGGCTAAGCCACGCCCCCAAACGCGATGAGCCAATCACAGTGCGCATAGCTAGCCCATACACTCGGACATTCTCTGCTTCCACGTCCATTGAAATGCATTGCAGTTAGTCAGTTTTCGTTCGTTTTTATGTGTTTTTTCTTGACATTTTAAGTTTAAAATGGTCAAACGGTGTTCATGGGGTACATGCAACTCTGACACTAGGTATCCCGAGAGGCTGGGCGACAGGGTGTTTTTTTTACCCTTTCCCAAGCCACATCTCAACCGAGAGAAGTGTCTGCTCTGGATAAAGTTGTGCGGTAGACCACAACACCAACTAAACGTGGATAAGATTAACAAGGATGTCTACATATGTTCTAAGGTAAGTCAACAACGTAACATATTGTCACTCTGCTAGAGATGTTTAGATGTTAGAGATGTTAAAGTTATCTTTACATCTCTAACGTTAGCCTAACCCTTTCTAACGTTAGGCTAACGTTAGCTTCTAGCTGCGTTGTAACTTACATCATGTCACCGTGTTTGCTGGGAGTTATGTGCTAGTTTTTGTACTTTGGCAATCGTACATCATTGTTAGCTGTTGTCCAAAGGGCTCTAGTTGTACTAACACGTTAACTTTTGGAGCTTAGCTTCATCAACGTATCTGTAACCGAGATAACAAATGTTAGCAATGTTGTGCTGAATGATTCATGTAAATACTGTAGTAACGTTACCAAACTAACGGAAAGGTACTTGTCCTGGAAACGTATGCAACTTAGACCTGTACATATTTCATTTGATCATGACAACTTTCTACCAAAACAACTGGGGAATTTTGTGATATACTGTATATATATTTTTGCAAAATATGTAACCTTTTCACCTCTTCAATATAACTAAATATTCTAACTATTTACATACAGTGTCAATAGACAAGAGGTCAGGATGCTCAAAAGGTCATTGATTTATGCTGATTTAATGTGGGTAATAACTCCAAAAAAAATCCTATATTTTTTGTTTAAGCATTTTGTCAATGGAGGGCCCAGCACTGAGTTTCCCCATCCTCACCAAGCTACAAGGACTGGATCTACTGTAGGACAGAGGTGTCGTCCATCTCCAAAAAAGAGGTACCTCAAACTCGTGTTGGGTGCACACATACATGAACACACGCAGGTTCAAGTCACACTTGATCATTGATGACATAATATCAAGCTGAAGGCAAAAATCAGAAAAAGGATTTGCATACTGTTGAAAAAATCCCAGCAGCTTTAATAGCAGAAAACATTGGGTTTTGAGAAACCTGTAGAAACATTTTATGACATTTATGAATCCACTTAATATCAATTAATCCATAAAATAATCAAAACACATTGATATGAAAATAATTGTTTCTTGCAGCCCTAATGATGTTATTTTTCTTTCATTTACAGGTGTGAATCAGCTCCCAGGACCAAGAAGGACAGAAAAAACAGGAGAGGAGGTGAGATCTATTTCTTGGGACAAAAGTTATTTACATGAAATTCATGAAGCTTTGCAATCATTGAATTGATGAACAGGACATCTTTGTGAACTCTCTCAATGTACAGATCTGCTCTTGTGTAAAGGACAAAATCACAGAAATTAAGTCCACTTAAAAGCAGCTGCCCTTGGATTTGATAGTAGCAGTTGTGGCTTTTTGATACTTTGATGTCTTGTCCATTGTTGATGACATAGAAGTCTTTGATAGTTGAGGCAGCTTCTTCTATGGTCATGTCTCTTGATCCAAAGGGGCACTTAATTTCGAGCAGTCCAGTTTCCCCATCATCACATATAATAGCATCCGGGGTTGCACCAAGAAACGGCAGCTCTGGCTGTAGCATTAGGCCAGCATCGTGTACATGCCTAGATGGATATTTCTCTTGGTAGAGCTCCTTTGCCTTTGGCTCACTGGCAGTGCCATAGCTCGTTGCCTTTGAGGTGAAGGGTTTGGGGTAGTACATCGACTGGATGAATTCCTCTGTAACTTTTTTTCTTTTCAATATTTTTCCAAAGTTAGAGGCTGTCAGCCTTCCCTCACGATCTTTGTGCCATTTCTCACAGGCAGCCTGTGCCTTTGTCGCCACTTGAATTTTCCTTGCTTCTTCAAGATTGAAGCTCTGATTGACTTGTTCAGTAGGTGTTGGTAGAGAGATGTCTGGGGTGAGGGGCCTGGGGATGTTGTCGGCACAGGAACAGGATACAGGCAGGGATGATGACGGCTTGTTTAACACTGGAAGCTACAGGAAAAGGAAATTGAAGTTATGGCAAATACAGAAACTGCAAAAATTACAATATAACTAATAATAACATATGAGAGGGAGTGCTCTGTTGTGGTTATTGGCACTGGTGTACTGCGGTCTTAAGGTATGCTATTTAGTCAATTCATAGTAAATAATTAATTTTTCCTTTTTTTTCTAACACAATTTTCTCTTCCAAATTTTAAAAGCATTTATGTTCCATGGCTATAGAGTTTTCTTTGTTTTACTTTTTTCAAATATTATGTGCTCTATGTGTGTACACTTCAGTTTGAATAATTTTACTGATATGTTGGTTGGTTTGTGACATTTGGCTTGTACCAGAACATCTTTATGTTTTCCTTCATTCATTTTAAACCATAAATTTATATTTGCAGTGCCGCTAGAGGATGAGCAACCACCCGTGCAACAGCAGCCAGAGGAAGTGCCAGATCATCTGAACCACCAGCATCCGCCACTGGAGCTGCCGTCAGGGGAAGGGGCGCAAGAGCTGCTGACGTTAAGGACTATGCTAGCTCAGAAGCTTGCTGAAATTGAAGATTTAAAAAAAAATCAGACTCTAACAACAACACTGACACCAGAACTCCTGCACCACAGCAATATTTCAAACTATTTCCGGTACTGCACTGGCTTCAGTTACAATGAGTTTAACGACTTGTGCTCTGTGTTTTCTGTGCCAAATACTTATACAGTTCCACAAACCTTTGTCCCATTAACATACAAGAGGGTTGATGGAGAAATAAATAAAATGCCACTACGTCACCAACTTTTGCTGGTTCTCATGAAGTTGCGCCAAAATTTTGACTTAAAGGATCTGGCTTACAGATTTCAAATACCAGAACGAAGCGCAGGCACTCTTTTCAACTCATGGGTCGATTACATGTTTGACATACTTGGCGAATTACCTGTATGGCCACATAGAGACACCATCATCTCCCAAATGCCGGATAAATATAAGATCAACTTTGGAACAACTCTAGCAATACTTGACTGCACAGAAGTAAAGATTGAGAGGCCAAGTTCATTAGTACTGCAAAGTCAAAGTTTCTCAAATTACAAGTCGACAAACACTCTGAAATCACTGATTGCATGTGATCCACGTGGCGCTATCATGTTTACATCAACTCTTTTTACTGGATCATTGTCTGACAAGGAAATTGTTCAGAAAAGCAAATTCCTAGAGTTGCTGAAAACACTCATGTCTCATAACTACCTGAACAAAGGTGATGGTGTTATGGTTGACAAAGGATTTCTCATTGAGAAAGACTTGGAAGAAATCGGACTGAGAGTAAATATCCCTCCTTTTGCTCAGTCAAACAAACAGATGTCCGCCGCTGATGTACACAAAACAAAAAAGATAGCTGCTCACAGAGTTCACGTGGAGAGAGCTATTGCCAAAATAAAGAAATTCAAAATTGTATCGGGGAGAATACCCAACATTAGGTTGGGCAACATAAATCAAATTTGGTATGTTGTGAGCATGCTCTCCAATTTCCAGCCTCATATATTATAGGCCTGTGTTGAGCAAGGTATTTAAAATGTCAAAAATAATTTTATTGTATGTGTGTATATATGTGTAAAGATGTTTTTGTGTGAATGGAATAGTTGTATAATCTACTGTGATTAGCTGTAAGTGTTTTGACCTCTGGGGGTCCCCCATACATCATTATAAGAAATGTTTTATATAAATAAAAATAAATTGATCAACTGTTAGCTGTCATAGTCTACTTATGTTGATATGAATATGAATATTTGAACCATCTTTCATCCAGATACTGTGCAGTGTGCAGACTGTTAGTGTATTATTTACCTGGTAACTCAAACCACATCCGATTGGAAGTTCCTTTCCCTGTACTGTCACCCTAGCAGCTGTCTGATTGACCAGGTAACTTATTGGGGCCCCGGTCATGTTTTTTATGACATCATATACCTCTGCTCTCACACCTGACTCTTTCCTAAAAAAGGCAGCAAGGTTGTTTTAGGTAATGTATTGCAAAACATGAGCTTCATATTTACCTCACAATGTTACAGCCATACTTGGATATTGTACAGTGCAGAATCACAAAGATGAAAACATGCTGTTTGTCTGAGTTCATGAAGAGAATATGAATGAATGAAAATAAAGCACACATACAGTACTGTTTAACTGCAGAATAAGTACTTTGCCCACCACTGTGTACTGTACATGAAATCAACCTATGATTACCGTACCTGTTTGATTTATAGGAGCAGATGACCGGCTTCTTCTTCCTCTTAGCCTTTGCTTTTGCTACGATGACAGACGTGATGGGTTGGCTTGTGATCAGCTTGCCTCTCGGCCGATGCCACTGCTGGGCCTGACTTGTACAGGACAGCTGATCTCTCCCCCGCAGCCGGTCAACGTAGTGGACTAAACCGATGATATGGGAGCAGTAACCCGGTTCCCTATGGATTCAATCCCAATCATATGTCAGATCAATGACATGGAACTTGTTACTTTTAGTGTGTTAGTGTATATTAACAGATGTTTAACAAAGCCTATATATAAAACGCTGAAGAAAAATCTAGCTATACCGGTATGCTAATACGGAGCTTTAAGCTAGGTTTAGATGAAAAATAAGATAGTAGCAGTTTAGTAGTAGATTAATAAATTGAAAGTAATAATAAATGAATAAATTGAAAGTAAATCACACTTCTTACCCTGCAGTGCATGAACAATGCTGATCCTCTATCTTGTTGTCTGATATGGTGATGACAACAAGATGCGGTTTATCCCGTTTACTAGGGCTGGGCGATATATCGATATAAAAAATATATCGATATATTTTTTAATGAGATATGGAATTGGACCATATCGCATATATCGATATACGTATATATATTTCAAATTTGCGCTGTGATCCTTGCTCCAAACAAGCTGCTGACCCGGAGCTCTCTGCACTGCACTGCTCCCCGCGCCCCCGCCCCTCCTCTTTCACGCACAGAGGGGGGAGGGGCTGGAGCACACACACTCCGGCACTTTTCAACAAACTTGGAGGAAGCAACAACGTCTGTGGAGCGTGCGGAGGACGAATTGGTTGGTAAAAGAAAAAGTAGTGGCTCAGTAAAATGGAGATGGTTCGGATTCAAAGTATCAGATGAGCAACAAAATCACGTTATATGTAGGCAGTGCCATAAACAAGTTACAGCCAGGGGTGGAAGCACTACAAATCTTTTTCACCACCTAAAACAGTGGCACAAACTGCAGTACGAAGGGTGTGTGAAACTGCGCGCTGCAGAAGCCCCAGCTGCACGCCATCCACAACCCGCAAAAGCTCCAGCCCCGAAACAAAACTCACTGCAAGCTTCATTTTCCCGCAGTGTACCATATGAAAAGAAAAGTGACGAGTGGTGTACTATAACTAAAGCGGCCACTTATCACATCGCTAAAGATGTGATCCCTGTTGCAACTGTGGAACAAGTCAGATTTAAAAAGTCGCAACTACTTTTAATAAAATACAATTTTAATAAGCCATTTATAGTTGTCAAAATGTTGATGCTTTTCTCATATAAATATATTTATTTTATTTTATGGGCTATTTTTATTTAAGATGGGCTATATTTTTCATTTAAATGTGCACCTTATGGAGCTTTGATTTCAAAGAACGTACTCCTGTGGTTATACAGTATTTATGTTTACATTTTATTGTTCTTTGAACAGCTGAGCATTATTTCATCCTGCTGGTTTCAATCAAATTAATTGTGACATGTCATATTTGGCTTGACTGTGACTAAACATTTGCTCTCACTTTGCGATAAAAATATCGGGATATATATCGTATATCGATATTCAGCCTAAATATATCGGGATATGACTTTTGGTCCATATCGCCCAGCCCTACCGTTTACACTGTGACCTGTAAATTTTTGCCTGGAGCTGAAGCTTTTCATCAACCCTCTCAATAATAAAATTATTAATGTAATCCTCCAACGCATAATTCAGGCCCTTTTGGTGACTCCGAGATGATATGTGATCTTTCTGTCTCCAAAAATCATCAATTGCCTCCTGTGAAATGTCTCCTACTGTGACAGCTGCCATAGCGCCGGGTCACCGAATGTTGACAGTTGTCCGAGTGAGTGGAGGGGGCGGGGCTTAGCCATAGGTCAATTGCGCCACAGAGACTCCATGATCCTTTCTTGGAGGGGGTGTGGCCTCGATCTTTAATCCCCGCCCACATGTAGTACCATTTTGTGTATAAAGGAAATATGGAAGCCATTCCAACCATGGCATAATGAAGGAAAAGACCTTTCAAAACATGCTACGTAACTTTAACGTCAACGTTTCAGTCAATAATGCAGAGCGCTGATAATTTGATACAGACGACATTTGGCAAACTTCAGTTTCACTCATGCCGCTATAGTGTAGCTAAAGGGTTTGTTATTCATAGTAGGAAACATTACAATTGAATGTCCACGTCCCTGGGTGGGCTTGAACCACCAACCTTTCGGTTAACAGCCGAACGCGCTAACCGATTGCGCCACAGAGACTCCATGATCCTCTCTTGGAGGGGGTGTGGCCTCGATCTTTAATCCCCGCCCACATGTAACACCATTTCGTTTAGAAAGGAAATATAGAAGGCATTCCAACCACAACAAAAAAAAGGAAAAGACCTTTCAATACATGTCATGTAATTTTAACGTCAACGTTTCTGCCAAAAAACCAAAGCGCTGATAACTTGATACAGAAAACGTTTAGCAAATGTAATTTTCTCTCAATGCGCCATAGTGTAGCTAAAGGATTTGTTATAAAAACTAGGACACATTATAATTGAATGTCCACGTCCCTGGGTGGGCTTGAACCACCAACCTTTCGGTTAACAGCCGAACGCGCTAACCGATTGCGCCACAGAGACTCCATGATCCTTTGTTGGAGGGGGTGTGGCCTCGATCTTTAATCCCCGCCCACATTTAGTACCATTTTGTGTATAAAGGAAATATGGAAGGCATTCCAACCATGGTATAATGAAGGAAAAGACCTTTCAAAACATGTTACGTAACTTTAACGCCAACGTTTCAGCCAATAATTCAAAGCGCTGATAATTTGACACAGACGACATTTAGCAAACTTCAATTTCACTCATGTCGCTATAGTGTTTGTTATTCATAGTAGGAAACATTACAATTGAATGACCACGTCCCTGGGTGGGCTTGAACCACCAACCTTTCGGTTAACAGCCGAACGCGCTAACCGGTTGCGCCACAGAGACTCCATGATACTTTCTCTGAGGGGGTGTGGGCTCGATCTTTAATCCCCGCCCACATTTAGTACCATTTTGTGTATAAAGGAAATATGGAAGGCATTCCAACCATGGCATAATAAAGGAAAAGACCTTTCAAAACATGTTACGTGACTTTAACGCCAACGTTTCAGCCAATAATTCAAAGCGCTGATAATTTGACACAGACGACATTTAGCAAACTTCAATTTCACTCATGTCGCTATCGTGTAGCTAAAGGGTTTGTTATTCATAGTAGGAAACATTACAATTGAATGACCACGTCCCTGGGTGGGCTTGAACCACCAACCTTTCGGTTAACAGCCGAACGCGCTAACCGATTGCGCCACAGAGACTCCATGATACTTTCTCTGAGGGGGTGTGGCCTCGGTCTTTAATCCCCGCCCACATGTAACACCATTTCGTTTAGAAAGGAAATATAGAAGGCATTCCAACCACAGCAAAAAAAAAGGAAATGATCTTTCAATACATGTCATGTAATTTTAACGTCAACGTTTCTGCCAAAAAACCAAAACGCTGATAACTTGATACAGAAAACGTTTAGCAAATGTAATTTTCTCTCAATGCGCCATAGTGTAGCTAAAGGATTTGTTATAAAAACTCGGAAACATTATAATTGAATGTCTACGTCCCTGGGTGGGCTTGAACCACCAACCTTTCGGTTAACAGCCGAACGCGCTAACCGATTGCGCCACAGAGACTCCATGATACTTTGTTGGAGGGGGTGTGGCCTCGATCTTTAATCCCCGCCCACATGTAGTACCATTTTGTGTATAAAGGAAATATAGAAGGCATTCCAACCACAGCAAAAAAAAAGGAAAAGACCTTTCAAAACATGCTACGTAACTTTAACGTCAACGCTTCAGTCAATAATGCAAAGCGCTGATAATTTGATACAGACGACATTTGGCAAACTTCAGTTTCACTCATGCCGCTATAGTGTAGCTAAAGGGTTTGTTATTCATAGTAGGAAACATTACAATTGAATGTCCACGTCCCTGGGTGGGCTTGAACCACCAACCTTTCGGTTAACAGCCGAACGCGCTAACCGATTGCGCCACAGAGACTCCATGATCTTTTGTTGGAGGGGGTGTGGCTTCGATCTTTAATCCCCGCCCACATGTAGTACCATTTTGTGTATAAAGGAAATATGGAAGCCATTCCAACCATGGCATAATAAAGGAAAAGACCTTTCAAAACATGCTACGTAACTTTAACGTCAATTTTTCTGCCAATAATGCAAAGCGCTGATAATTTGACACAGACGACATTTAGCAAACTTCAGTTTCACTCATGCCGCCATAGTGTAGCTAAAGGGTTTGTTATTCATAGTAGGAAACATTACCATTGAATGTCCACGTCCCTGGGTGGGCTTGAACCACCAACCTTTCGGTTAACAGCCGAACGCGCTAACCGATTGCGCCACAGAGACTCCATGATCCTCTCTTGGAGGGGGTGTGGCCTCAATCTTTAATCCCCACCCACATGTAACACCATTTTGTTTAGAAAGGAAATATAGAAGGCATTCCAACCACAGCAAAAAAAAGGAAAAGACCTTTCAATACATGTCATGTAATTTTAACGTCAATGTTTCTGCCAAAAAACCAAAACGCTGATAACTTGATACAGAAAACGTTTAGCAAATGTCAATTTCTCTCAATGCGCCATAGTGTGGCTAAAGGATTTGTTATAAAAACTAGGAAACATTATAATTGAATGTCCACGTCCCTGGGTGGGCTTGAACCACCAACCTTTCGGTTAACAGCCGAACGCGCTAACCGATTGCGCCACAGAGACTCCATAATACTAGCTTGGAGGGGGTGTGGCCTCGATCTTTCTAGAAAGGAAATATAGAAGGCATTCCAACCACAGAAAAAAAAGGAAAAGACCTTTCAATACATGTCATGTAATTTTAATGTCAACGTTTTTGCCAAAAAACCAAAACGCTGATAACTTGATACAGAAAACGTTTAGCAAATGCAAATTTCTCTCAATGCGTATAAGTAAGTATAAGGTATAAATTATCACCCAATTTTGTGTTAGACCATTTAAGTCAACTTCATTCCAACTGAACACAGATTTTACACATATTAATATAATCATTATACAATTATGGCCATTTAAATAAAACTATTCCTCATTTTTGAGTTTAAAAAAGCAGAAATTATGAATGACTTGAACTAAATATAAGAGGAAGATAAGAGGAAACTATGTTGATGGATTATCACAGACTGGTGTGTGACAAGATTTAGTCAGGATACTGTTTTGAATCTTAATCGCTTTATCTTTTTGATACTTACTATAATTGGTGTGACAACCATTTAGGCAGCACAAAGAAAATGCTAATATTGAAACAAAAGTGTAAGAACAGCTGCATGCTTATCTACATTAATTAATAATCATAATATAATTCAAAAACAAGCAAATACAGAAAGTAGGACCATAGAAATGAATTAAAGCAGAAATGTAACTTCATTAGTATATATTTTTATTCTAACTTAATCTTATCTTAAAAAGGATCAGAGTGATTTAAATCAGAGTCAAATATAAATATACTACATATAAAGTTAAATGTATAATAATTGTCTTGGAGACAGATTCATGACATTTCTACTGTGATTCTTGTATGAAATGAGTATAAATCTGTGTGTGTGTGTGTGTGTGTGTGTGTGTGTGTGTGTGTGTGTGTGTGTGTGTCTGTGTGTTTGTTGTCTTTCGTGTCTATACATGCCTGCACCTTTCTCAAAATGTGCCAGTGTTCCTGCCAGAGGGGCATTTAGTGCCAATGACAAATTACGCCCTGATTGAATGATTCATTTACAACTGTGGCATAGACAATCATATTCGGTCTGTCTCGAACTCTTGCAGCACTAATTGGTTTACGGTTCACACTGAGGCAACGCAAGGGCATTTCCTCTCTCTCTGTTTCCAAAAGTCAATGAAGGAGAAAGACAACAACAAACCACTTCCCTGATGAAATAAAGAATAATTTAAACAAATGGTTCACCTTGAAAAAGCTTGGTCATGGCCCGGGCGATTTGGGAAACTACAACGTTCCGAGTGTCTGCAAGCAAGCTAAGTATGTTTTTTTGTTTTGTTGTACGAGTCGTGTCTGTACCCCCCCCCCCCATCCCACGTCCCCCCCCCACCATTACTCTGCTGAATTTAATTTCCAGATGAATAAATTATCCTCAACCTTCCCCTTGACTCAGCCTGCCTGCACACTTCCGCTCCATTTGACCATTCGGGACAGCCTTGGGGACCAAGCTACAGGGAAGCGAGGGATTGGAACCGCTGACCTGATTAGTGTGATGACACCTGGACGGGAATGGCAAATTAGAGAAGAGCGGAGCAGAGGTGACAGGCTGGGAATAGGAATGAAATGCATCAGTGTTTGGGTTAAGGCTGTGGATCAGCGATCAATGGGAATCATTGACTTGGGACGTGGCGGCTTTGAAAAGTGTTGCTGAGAGACAAAAACAGTGTGACAATGTCTGCATGTTGAGAAGTTGAGACTTTGAGTAATGCTCTGCTGTTTGCCCCATGCAGTGACTCGAGTCCATTGTTAATACTCTTCCCCGAGCCTGCAGCAGTGGTTCCTAATCTTTTGCTAGAGACACATGGAGAGCGTGCGTCTGTGTTCTCAGCTTTAGTTTTAAAACCTTGAGAGTGAGAACAGTTTTTTTGGCCTCTTCTCACTTCTGTTTGAGAGCTAAGACTCTTACTGTAGCATATGTGAGGCAACAGCTCTGCTCTGATTATAAAGATAATAATGAATGCATTTCTAACGATTCATGCATGTGTCTGTGTGTGTGCAAACTATAATACATATTTGCATCTATCATCACATACACAGAAGCCCCAGATTGTGTGTGAGTGTATTTCCATGTGGAAGAAAAAGCCCAT
This sequence comes from Scomber colias, assembly GCA_021039105.1. Taxonomy (NCBI): domain Eukaryota; kingdom Metazoa; phylum Chordata; class Actinopteri; order Scombriformes; family Scombridae; genus Scomber; species Scomber colias. Next base: position 35,460 of record JAJDFG010001023.1, on the reverse strand, counting down.
CACCATCTGTTGTTGCCGCATACAAAATGATGTCCCATAGACAGAGAGGGAGATTTTTGCTTTTGACTGAGTGTATTTAAATGCCTATTTAGCTACGATCGTAGACACATATCTTTGGCCCCTGCAAGCATATAGAAGTTGGTATTAACTGGGAAAATATTTGACTGAAATATGAAATAAACAAATCATTGCTGCATCTACATTCACCAGCAAGACACCAGGCATTGAATCTAATACCACCATGGTCCACTGGTCTAAATGACTGTGCAGAGTACTTCATGATAAAGCTGTTTACTTCCATGGATAGAGCCATAACCATAACTTTAAGGGGTGTCTTTGGCCAAGAGGATGTTTTAAAACCTGTAGTTTGTTTTCTGGGGTCCACATCAGTGTATGAGTTGGTAAAGTTTGGTTCCTTTTATTTAATTGTGCTAATACGTGTCAGACTTTGATTCATCTTCCAGGTAGCCGCTAGCAACTGTTGATTCAACTCATCTTCATCCCATTAATGCAAACCACACCTGGCTTTAAGTCAAACTTACAGAATATGCCTCTTAGTTGGGTCAGACCACATTCGTCGTCTTAATTAGTTTGAGAAGGGACCAGACTACTTCCTCTAAAGGGTCACCTGTGTGCTATTTACCTCGGACGTAGGAAGTCTGAGCTGGGAATGATGCACCTGAGTTTGAATCGTTCCAGTTTATAAGTCAGAAAACCAATTCTAGCCTTGTTGGTCGTTGATAGCCAATACCAGTCGATTACAAACAGCGTAGCAACAAGTCCACAGATAGAAGTTGGACAGTGCTGCTTTGTGCGACTGATTTAATGAGACACAAATAAGACAAAACTGCTAATAAACAGAATATTACTACAACTTTCAAACTGTTGATGCATGTGGCTACCATCTTGGATTTTAAGGTCGGGGCTCAGAGGGGACCATTAGTACAGTTATTTCGGTCCATACCCGAGTTTCAGATCTGTCCAAACAAATCATAACCAGGGGGAAAATGAAAAGTCCTCTTCTACCAACCTAAACAAAGCAGGTATGAAAACACCCCAAGACACTGACCATGACCTTTGTTTTATTTCAATTACATCCATCTGTCCACTTGTTTTTGTCACCTCTCCACTGTCCTGTCTGGTAAAAATGCACAAAACATAAAGAAGCTTCTCTTTTTGCCTGTGCCTATGGTATAAAAAACAAAGTACATAACCATCCTCACCTCTGTCTCATCCATTATACTCATGAATCATAACACCTTGTATCACTTACATGCGTAATACCTCCTCAGTGGAGACTGTATTTATATCATTATGTCCATTTCCAGAAAGACACAATGACGATAATGAACAGATCATATTCCTGCTCATCTATCTCAAGAGTAAAACTGGGAAAACATAAAACAATCGTTAAAATATACACCCACAGGCACGCCCATCTGACAAGCATTATTAAACGTTTACTCATCCAAAATGCTTATTTGTTAGATTGGTAACCTTTTTGTTGCCTCTACAATCAGTCGTGTGTTTTAAGATAGGCTCTAAAACTGAACATTAAGTTTTAAGGGGATTCTGGTGAGCATAGGAATTATGTTTTACATATGATGAAAATAATTGAGTGCTGAGGTGCATGTAAAAGACTCTATTAAACTTTACCCAACATACCCCATTGCCCCGCAGTCTCCTTTATAAACCAAGTATTTTTCCGCTCCTCTAAAAAATGTAAGGACTGCAGCACATTGTCAGGAGCTCTGCAAGTCAGGCATCTAAAATATTTAGCAGCAATTATGCACATAAGGCCAACTGTAGAAATAAATTAAATGCTTTAATTATTATAAACAACCGACAGCAAGTAATGAATGGGATAGAGAGCTGCAATGACCTAACAACATTGCTCACGAGGATCACGAGACAAAGAGCAGTACCCGAAGAAGGAATGGAAGAAACAGGGGATATGACTCATCGGGGGGGGAGAGGATAACGTGAGGTTTTTCTCAAACAGATGAGTTTTCAGCCTGCAGTAAAAACTGGGAGAGGCTCTGCCGTTCCGACTGTGGACGGAAGGTCATTCAACCAGGCGAGGAAGAGTCACGACCAGCTTCACATCTGGCATAATGAGGGAAGTAATCTGAGGCTTGTGCTGGAGAGGATTTCTAAAAAGAGAGCAGTACAGTCACCCACAAAACAGCATCCTGCATGCCTGGGGCTGGCACACACTCAGCTGCAAACTCACTAAGATTTTATTCTAAAGGGCAAATTGTGCATCGTTTCTTCGCCCAGTGATTTGACCTATAGAGTGCAGAGTTGTTAGTGTTATTCACTAAGAGGTTATCTTAAATTGTGGCTCAAACATGCCTCCAAATAGAACATCATAAAAGCAAATATGCCCAATTATCATCCGTTGTATACAGAGCCTTCATGCCTCCGATGCTTCAGACCTATATGTTAGCTCCTTAAAAAGGTCAAAGTTAACTGAAGATAGTTTTCTTTTGGGAGATTGCTAACCTCTTGTGGTGCTTGGTCAAGCAAATTGCATTATCATATTTGCCAAAGTTTTGAGATTACCCACTTCTGAAATATTGCCTGACACCCTGACACAGTGGAGGAGTGAAATTCAAAAGCAATATGTCTGGAGATTATTGGGATATTATGAGATTTGTCAAATGGCATCATCCAAAATTTCTTGGTGATTGGATCATGAACCGACAAATGACTCATACGCGCTTTCTCCATCAGTAATAATATTCATAAAGACTTCCCTCCTGCATCAAACCGAAAAAAGTCACAATTTAAGATAATTCAGCAAATCAATGGTCTGAGTTTCAGAATTCATCTGAGGTGAGAAAAAAGACTCAGACTACATATAGCATTTGAAAATGTCACGCTTTAGTGACGCCTGGTGGCACTATCAAAAAATACAATAATACATTTAATTATCATTTCAGTTTTAATGGATCGTTCGGTCTATAAAACATCAGAAAACAATATCCTAGTGCCAAAACCTCCCAAAATATTTATTTACTATAAGACCAAGAAACACAATGAAAACCTGGAATCATAAACTCTTCAGCATTTTTGTTTGAAAAATGACTTAAATAATTAATTGATGACTAAAACATGTCAATTAATATTGCTTTGATTGACTAATTGTTGTGGTCATACTTCTCTGTACAGTTCATCCTAAGTGGCTCTAAAAAAGTTATTCAGAGAGTTTCATGTTTCAATTTGCCTTTGAGTTTTCTTGCACAAAATAATTTATTGTTACCTAATTGATTAAGGAGACACTCCCCGCTGTAATATAACTCCTATTCTCTGATTCAGAAGTCAGCCGCTGTTGTGGACTGATAGTCTACTTGCAACAGTCACAGTAGCATTAAACACAAATCACCCAGATGCAAACATTCAGACAAGATTAATATATCCAGGTGCAGCATCCAACTCTCTGCTCTATCTCTCTAGTCTTTATTTCTTATGTATCTGGCAGCAATTTGAGACTATCCATTTATTTATTCAATAATAAATGAACCCATATACGTACACTATTTATCGGCGCCTAGATTATTAAACTATAAAGCATTACAGAACCTCCTCTCCCAAAGGACACAGATGCCCTGAGATTTCAATTTACACAGAAATAAGCCTTTTTCATCATACTCAGAACATTTTCCAGAGGGTGTAACCTCACTGAGATTCATCTGTTAGCCCAGAAAGTCCCAAAATTCAGATTTACTAACCGCCAAGTGACGGTTTCTGCTCACTTAATTTCTCTCTCTCTTTTCTGCACTTACAACTTTATTGGTTTTGACATGTAATGCGCACTCAGCACTCCCCAGACCTTGAAATCTGATCTTATTGAGCTATCAAGATGTTCACAGCCAAATTGCAGAAAATACACACAGTTTATTTACAATCTTGTTAAAAGGCAGACATGGCGAAGGCAAAAGAAATACATTTGCAGTTCTGTTGAGATTCTGCCAACATCGCCAATTTGGGATGGAAATCTTGCACTTGTTAATTCAGATGTCTTAAGTATCAATAAATTCTCTTGCTTAATTGATTCTGGAGACATTTCGGGTACAGTCAAAGTGCTGTGTGTGCTGCGACAGAGTAAATGCTACTCCAAAGTCTGCTGGAAAGCCATGAGCAAACTCCAGATAAGGCTTTCTTTATCAGACAACCTTGACCAGATTCCTACTTTAGTCCAGGTACCCATGAGAACCATGAGATTGAGCAGATAGAGAAGTCAGCCATATGGAAAATTCCTTCACACAAATAGCACAATTGGCGAATTGGTTCGGGTTTGGACTGCCAGACTCAACCAATTTCCAGTCAGTGTTTCTCCTACGGATATCTTGTAGAAAAAATTGAGAATCAGCCTGGTGTTATTGGCTAAAATGACATCGGTAGCGAAGTGGATGTAGACAGAATGCATAAAAGAAAGGGAGGGCTCACAAACAGCAAGAAGACAAACTATGACTAAGGATAATATCATGTATATGTTGTGTAAGATCTCCGTTTCATCATTGCTTAGAAGTCCTATATATTCTTTCCCAAACCTATTTATCTCCAGATATCTCTCCAGCCTTGTTCTTTACCATTTTCTTTTAGGGGAAATGAAGCAGGGATGACTCACTTGCTTTAAAGATGCAGCATAAATAGCCCTGCAACTCCTCTTATGTGTCTCAATTGGTCCCCTAAGTCCCCCCCCCCCCCCCCCTCCTCACCTCTCTCTCTGCACTTTTGCTACGACGGTCCAGGAGATAGGGTGTTTTATTTTTAGCCTGCATGTTAAGAGTTTCACTACAAAATGAAATATCCAGTGTTTGAAACAGGTGACACTCACACAGCTCAGTGATTGTCGTCATGACGTCAAAGCAGCACATCGGGGGGAACATATTTGCCATATCTGCTAATTTGAAATACAGGTTAATTTCACGGAGAGGAAGAATAGATTAAATATGAATGAGTGACAAACCTAGACGTCACAGGTCTTCCCACACATTCCTCAACTGGGAGATGCGTCACATTTTCAATCTAAAATTTTATGCATAACAAACATACTTTTTAATTTTTAAGCAAGTATGTACTGAGATTAAAAATCCATCATTTGCAAACAAGATCAAGTGAAGAGAGGACAGGATTCATAGCGCCACCTGCTGTATACAGGAAGTCAGCCTCACGTGACAAACAGCATCCGATTTACATTAAATTTATATAAACTACAACATGACGTTTAATAAACCTTTGTGTCGTCCTCCCGGGTCAAATTGACCCCGTCTATTTTGACTGTTCCTTCCTCCCTCCCTCCTTCTCTCTTTCTTTCTTTCCTCCCTTCCTTCTTTCCTTCCTCACTCCCTCCCTCCCTCCCTCTTTTCTTTCCTTCCCCCTACCGTCCTTCTTTCCTCTGTCCCCTTTCTTCCTTCCTTCCTTCCTTCCGTTCCTCCCTTCCTTCTTTCCTCACTCCCTCCCTCCCTCCCTCCCTCTTTCTTTCCTCCACCCTACCTTGCTCCCTTCCTTCTTTCCTCTGTCCTTCTTTCCTTCCTTTCTCTCTTCCTCTTTTCCTTTCTCCCTCCTTCCCTTCTTTCCTCCGTCCTTCCTTCTTTCCTTTCCTTCCTCTCTTCTTTCTTCCTCCCTTCCTTCTTCCCTCCTTTCCTTCCTTCCTCCGCCCTTCCTTCCTCCCTCCTTTCCTCCCTCCCTCCCTCCTTTCCTCCCTCCCTCCCTTCCTTCCTCCTTTCCTTCCTTGACTCGAAGACCAACAGGAGGGTTAATAGATGTTATTTCACCCCTTCATCCAATGTCCTATAACAGCCTGGGTCTAAAGACGTTCTCCTACATGCTTTGAAAGGGATGGGGAGGGGTATTTATTAGGTGCAATGTGCAACCTCACCACTAGATGCCACTAAATCCTACACGCTGCACCTTTAACTGTCAACAGTTGTGATCATTGTTAATTCATTGTTGAGGCTGTTAGGCCTAATCAAGCAGAGATGCCAAACACTAACTGGCTACAGCTTTTCAAATGGGAGGATTTTGTGCTTTTCTTTATTAAATTTATCATTTATTCTCTTATATTTGGGCATATTTGGACTGTTGATTGGACAAAACAAGCTATTTGAATATGCCACCTTGGCCTCTCTAGGACAATTCAGTGAGTCATTGCTTTGTGATGCTAAGTGATCCAGCTGACATCAACTAACATCACTTCATTGTTAGTCGAAGCCCCAAATTTATTGCAGCCGGCCGAAAATTAAAAAGGCAGAAACAAAATAAACGATAATGTACTTTATGCACCCACACACACACACACACACACACACACACACACACACATACACACACACTTGCAGTTGCACAGAGATGCTTCACAACCAACGCAGAGACACATGGACAAAAAGCGAAATGGGAAACGCCTTCATGCTGCAGCAACCCTCCAAGACACACACACACACACACACACACACACACACATTTACAGAGTCTAGATAGATAAGAAGCAAGCCAATCCAAGTGTGTGAGCGTATTCTTCCCATACATGAACTCTCTCTCTCACACACACTCACACACACACACACACACACACACACCACTGGGCAGGCAATTTTCGTACATAGTGACACAGATTGTAATCACTCACCGACATGACATAAATCCTAATAGAAATCTGCCTGAACACAATGCAATGCTTTCAGCCAATGGCCTCAAGATCTCTCTATGTGTGTGTGTGAGTGCATGCGTGTGTGTGTGTGTGTGTGTGTGTTCCTCGTTGTGTGTGATCCTCCATCTCATTTGGTAGCCGCTCAGGGAAAATGTGACTCGAATTCTGATGCGTTTAATTGAAACCTGTTTTATCCTCCATTTACCACACTCATCTGTGGAGGATTATGGATGGAGATAGGAGGAGGAAGACGAGGAAGAGGAGGAGGAGGAGAAGGAGGAGGAAGAGTGAAGTAGAGAGAGAGGGAGATAAGAATATTGGATGTCTGAGAGGAAGTCGACAGGAAGGGCGAAGAGGAAGTGAAGAGGAGGGAAGAGAATATGAAAAGATGTGTTTATCTTTCATATTAGTCTGATTTTGTTTCTATTATTTGTCGTTGGTGCCAAAATACATGTAAAAAATCCTTCCTTCCTCCCTTCCTTCCTTCTGTCCTTCCTCCCTCCCTCCTTCTCTCCCTCTTTCCTTCCTTCCTTCTTTCCTTCCTCCATCGCCCTTTCTTCCTTCTTTCCTTCCTCCATCCCCCTTTCTTCTTCCTTCTGTCCTTCCTTCCTCCCTACCTCCTTCTTTCCTTCCTTCCTTTCGTTTCTCCCTTCCTTCTTTCCTCCCTCTACCTTCCTCCCATCCTTCTTTCCTGTGTCCTTCTTTCCTTCCTTCCTCTTTTCCTTTCTACCTTCCTTCCTCCCTACCTCCTTCTTTCCTCCCTCTACCTTCCTCCCATCCTTCTTTCCTCTGTCCTTCTTTCCTTCCCACCTCTTTTCCTTTCTCCCTCCCTCTGTCCTTCCTTCATTGGTGTCATTGGTGCCAAAATACATGTAAAAAAGTTCTCTAAATGTATTTGAGTGATTTATAAATGGTCCCACCACCAACTAAATACACAATACTCATTTTTATGTTGAATCTATTTCCCCCAACTTTTATGTTCAGATAAGCTGTACAATATTTATCATTCTCTTCCCATACTGTACCTTTTCTCAGCAGTTATCGATTGTGTGTTGCCCCTGGGCGGCAGACAGCCTTGCTATGATCCTGAACCCTATAGTGATGATAAAACATGATTTATTCCAACAGAGCAATGTGACCTCCATCAACAAAAGCTCAAACCATTCGCCACCTGCCGCCGCCGCCGACGAGTTCATGTTCTCAAATGTTCTGTCTACAACTCATTTAATGACTCCAATGTCCAATTTCTGGGTAATTGCCGTGATGCGGGATCGTGATGTGTGTAGTATGAAGTCCTGGATCAGAGCAACAAACAATACAAATGTTAACACTAGACAGATGGCACAGCAGGCTTGAGTGTGGTCATTATGTGGCGAACACCAACGACAGGCAGATGATGATTTCACACTGAAAGACGTGATGGAGTTTAAAGGTGACATATTGTGCACGTTTACAGCTCTATATTTATATTCTGAGGCTCTATTGGAATATCTTTGCATGATTTATAGCTCAAAAAAAGTCCTTATTTAGATGAAGATGAAGGCGGGGCCCAAGCAGATGTAATGTGTTAACAGATGTAGCTACTTGTAAGCCTCCATCTGCGTCTGTGTTTCTTAACATGTGAGTAAGTCTGAGTCATAAAATCAATCTCAATTATGGATGCTAGGATGCTCAGTCAGTGTGTACACTTACAACTGTGTGTGTGTGTGTGTGTGTGTGTGTGTGTGTGTGTGTGTGTGTGACCAATTAGCGATGCAGTGAGTTGATAAATATTTTACTACATGTATCAATTATTTTGAGCTCCATTGGCTCATATAGAGAAGAAAGAGAGAAAGTTAACTTGCAGCAGTAATACTTGAATATCTTTATGTTATTATACTCATCCATTTATAATGATAGTAACAATAATAACTTTATTTAACCCTCACATACTATTCAGGGTCAAATTTGACCCATTTTGACATTTCAGAGCTGTTAAAAACAATCCTAAATATTTTCTTTCAAATCTTTTAGGCTTAAAATTAAAGACTTCCCTTAATGTGACCCATAATATACAAAAAAGGAAATATTTCAACTTCTTTAACACATTTGTGTGCAGCTGAAATACATGTTGGACCCAGGCGGGGAGTTCTGGTCCTCTGAAATGAAGCCAACCAGGAAGTAACTTAGAGCTGCATTCTATCAAAAGGCCACCAGGGGGCGACCGTCTCTATACAAGTCAATGGAGAATTCACCAACTTCTCACTTGATTTCTAACCTCAGTAAACGTTTTCAAAATGTGTTTATGGTCTCAATCGCTAGTTTAAAGCCTTCTTCAATGCAGTATGATGTTCATTTGGGACATTTTGGCCTCCCTGATTTTATATGTGACGATAAAGCAGGGTATGCATTAGGGCGTGGCTACGTCCTGATTGACGGGTTGATTGCCCAATGTCCTCGAGATCCAGCCCTCGCAACCCCTCGCAACCTCCCCGCTCCACCCATGACTCCGCCTCATGCCCATATAAGTAGAATCCGTGTTTTTATTTTTCCCAGCATGCACCTGAAATTTTCAAGATGACGCTGCCCAGATTCAAAACTATTGGCTTCCGAGCAGCAGTCCACAAACCAATGAGTGACGTCACGGATGTTACGTCCATTTCTTCTATACAGTCTATGGTTGGACCCATATTTATTCAAAAATGTTTTATTCAACATAGATATGATTTTAAATGTTTCTTAAAAAAGCATAAATCCTGAAGAACAAACTGCTCTGTCTGTCACTGATGAGTTCATTAATGCTTTGCTGTGTAGAAATATGGCACAGAGACTAAATGTATTTCCATTTTTGTACATTCTGGGTCACATTAGGAAAGTTCCAGCCAATGAAAATGTATTTAGGGTGTTTTTACACCTCTTAAATGTATGTAAGGGTTAAAATCTAAGTTTACAAAGCGCTATAACATACAACACAGAAAGCTGTAACAAGGCCGACATTAACAAGATGAAAGTAGAAGACAATGAAACACAATAAGGAGTTTATATTAAAAAAAAAAGATTAAAGACAATAAAAAGACAATTAAGAATGAATAAACGACATCACACGAAAGCAAAGTATGTAGAAATGAGTTTTAAGACGTCATTTAAAAAAAGAAGATAGAGATTCAGCGAGCTTTATTTCCTCAGGCGGAGTCGTTCCAAAGCTATTTGTGTCTGTTTGCATTATTCATGTCTGTATGTATGTTCACAGCACAGGTCTGATGTTTTTAACCTGTTCAGAAGGAGACACAGTGTGCAGTCACATCACGCTTTGATCACTCATCCTGAACAAATAAGTATTGTTTTTTACATTATTCCTTTTCTTTTTTAACTCTAAAAGGAATAATAATGACTGCACTGCGACTTCAGACTTGGCTTCAACTTGAATCTATTTATCTCATCTTTTGCTTTTGTTTTAACCCCGAGGCAGCGAGCACAAACAGTGTCATCTTAAATGGATTAAACTTTTATGAGCTTGTAGGCAACAAACAGCCCATTTCTGTGGAAACATTTAAAGACACTTTAACAGAAGCCGATGGGAGCGCTTTGATTTTTTTATTACTGTGTCATGTTAGAAGTACTTACAATCTAGTTAGTAAGTCCATTTCTACAAATGCCATAGAAAACCAGTATGTGTGATTATCAGGGATGGGAAGGTTACTATGGCGATGTAATAGATTACAGATTACTAGTTACTCTATTTAAAATGTAATAAGTAATGTAGCTATTTCATTTACTTAATAAAAGTAATGTAACTTATTATGATATTTGATTACTTTTCTAATTTTCTAACCAATGTTTTCAGCTGTTAGGGTAAATTTTCCCTCCATCTGTCCTTCCTTCCTTCCTTCCTTCCTTCCTTCCCTCCCTTCCTTCCTTCCTCCCTCCTTTCCTTCCTTCTCTCCTCCCTTCCTTCCTCCCTCCTTTCCTCCCTTCCTTCTTTCCTAACCTCCTTCCTTCCTCCCTCCTTTCCTCCCTTCCTTCTTTCCTAACCTCCTTCCTTCCTTCCTTCCTTCCTTCATTTCTTCCTTCCCTCCTCCCTTCCTTTCTTCCTTCCTTCCTAAGATCTAAATCCAGCTGTTAGGGTAAGTGTTCCCATTAAGCACCAAAATCTAAGTTCAGCTGTTTTTCATGGATACTGACATGATTTAATATAATATTATATAAAATATAATAATATAATATAATATATAATAATATATATATATAATATAATATAAGAAACAAGTTACAATAACACACTGCCACTAAGAAATAATAATATACCTGCTTTACTAACACAACGTTCATTGTAACCCGACCGTTAAGAAACAATCAGACGCAAGGAACAAGCCGCAGGTAACCAAGGTAACCAGGTAACCCATAGCAACGTAAAATCAGACGGCGCTGATCTAACATGTCCAACAACAACATATGATCAATAACCACACTGCTAATAAACACAAACAGTAGCAACAATACAAATGATAAACTAACCAGCTCTTACCTTCAGTAGAGTTGCAGTCTCCTCTTTCTTTAACGGTTTACAGTCATTATTATGCAGTTACCACACTGCTGCTTCCGGTGAACCCAGCTCGGAGGCGCCGGCGGTTCACTGAAGTTCCCGCTGCTCCTTCGTCCTTGTCCTCGGCAGGTTGCTCCTCCGGTGCTCCTGCTGCCAGGCTGCCAGGTTGCCGACGCTGTGGTTTCTGGCTTTTTTCTGGCATCCTGAATGAAAATATAGCTGCTAGCTTGCGCTTGAAAATCTGTTCTTCCTCGTTTGTTTGGTTTTTTTCTGTCCTTGCGGCGTGATGACGCACTGACGACGTAACGTAAACTGTGTGATGGGTTCAATTTACGGACAAACTCGGAATTTGCATAACTGTTCATTTTGTTTTTTTCTTTTATAAAGTCTACGGTTTTAACAAATCAGTGGAGTTTTTCCGAGTTCTGGGTTGTTTTGAACACACCATAGACTGAAAACATTAATTAAAAAAAGTTTTAAAAATGAAAATACTAAGTTTTGACTGAGGGGGCGGGACAGTCCGCGTGAGGTGGCGACGCCCCCTCTCGCCCCTTCTTGACACCGGGACTGTGTATAAGGGAGATCATTTCTTATAAAGCAACATTTATCTCTCATATGAAAATGTATTCATTAGTTCATGTAGATTTTGGAATATAAAATAAAGTGGGTTTAATTGGTACTGTGACTCCATTTAAGCCCATGTGTGCTCCAAATAAGCCCACATCATGATTTATTTATAAGATATGAAAAATATTGATTTCAAAGAATTAAAAAACAGCAATATATTTATTAAGTATCATGATAAATATTTAAAAAATGAGGAAAAAACCCTCCTGAGCAAAATCTTAAAGGTGTGACTTCAGATGTAACCTCCTTTATAATCATCAACATTTTCATCAGCAACTGTAATGGATTACAGTTACATTTATTTTGTAATTAAATCATGTAACGCCATTATATGTAACTAGTTACTCCCAAATAAATGTGATTATAGAGTGAAGATTAAAATTAAAATATTACAAGACACGAGTTCATGTGTATACAAGAAGCATTAGAAAGCTGTTCTTTGTGTTATTGTGGAGCTGAATCCATTTAAGTTAGTGATCGCACCAATTTCATTTATGTGGAAAACATTTTAGCTGATGAGTCTCCCTCTGTTTCTCCATCTCTCTAACAGATTTCTCAAAGATTGAAAAGACCTTTAAAAGAATGAAGAAGGGAAAAAAAAGTCTGACATATCGTTTTTCAAGTCCAACCGCATCTCAGCACTGTGATGTTCTCTTTATATTGAACTTCTTCTTCTTCTTCTTCTGAGCTGGACATCAACTGACTCATCCATTCTTTATTCCCACTTTCTGTGTGCACTTTGGACATTGTGCGGATACACACACAGAAATACATGTCGACCACTCACACAGACCTTTTCTATTCTCTGGAGATATATATCACCAGTGATTGTTTGACAGGCTGCAGAGCTGGCAGTGAGCCGTGTCTCCTCTCTGTAAGGGCTGCTAAACAAGAACCTGCAATTAAAGACAAGTTTCATTTTGCTTTTTTATTATATTCACTTAAATTTTTTATTATATGTGCTGTTGAGGGACATCACTTGACCTTCATGAGCTGCTATGTCTAAAAAAAATCATCCATTTCATTGACACTGATGGTCTAACTTCAGTTTCAGGTGTTTTTCTATCCGGGAGAGACTAAAATTCAGGAGTGGGGAAATAGTGGACATCTTCTTTTTGGAGAGAACTGCCCATGTAGCAGTTTTACTCTCAGAGAAGTGAGTCTGCAAGGAAGCAATCTGGCAAAACAAATGTACTATATGTCAGGATCAGTTAGGCTGGAAGCTGTCGAAAAGTTAGCCATCAACATTTTCTCAAATCTAACAGAAAGTCTCCTTTAGTACTCAGTTATAGTTCGATTGTATTAACAGCTGATTTCATATCAACAGTGCTGAAATTAGTAGCTTAACTTATTTACTAGACTACTAGACTCTTTTTTCATGTTACTGCATACTTGAAACATTAAAAAACAACACATCTTTGGGTCCTTATGAGATTAAAGTGATTGAAATTCCCTCTTGTCTTCCTTTTAACCTTTGAGAAACAATATTACATGATTTTGTTCATTGGAATTAGAAGTCTGTTTTGACTGTTCCTCCCTTCCTTCCTTCCTTATGTCCTTCTTTCCTTCCTTCCTTCCTTATGTCCTTCTTTCCATCCCTCCTTCCTCCCTTCATTCCTACCCTCCTTCCTTCCTTCCTTCCTTCCTTCCTTCTGGCCTACTTTCCTTCCCTCCTTCCTTCCTTCCTTCTCTCCTTCCTTCCTTCTGGCCTACTTTCCTTCCTTCCTTCCTTCCTTCCTTCCTTCCTTCCTTCCTTCCTTCCTTATGTCCTTCCCTCCTTCCCTCCTTCCTTTCTTTTGTCATTATTTCCTCCCTCCCTCCTTCCTTCCTTCCTTCTGGCCTACTTTCCTTCCTTCCTTCCATCCCTCCTTCCTTCTTTCCTCCCTTATGTCCTTTTTTCCTTCCCTCCTTCCTTTCTTCTGTCCTTCTTTCCTTCCATCTATCCCTCCTTCTCGCTTTCCTTCCTTCCCTCCCTCCTTCCCTCCCTCTCTCCTCCTTTCCTTCCTTCTTCCTCCCTTCCTCCCTCCTTTCCTTCCTTGACTCAAGGACAACAGGAGGGTTAATCTGTTTTCTGTTTTTATCTGACAGCTCAATCACGTGTGTTTGTGCCCCTTTGTGCACATCATTGTTTCATGTTTGCATGTAATCAGGCGCCGGCACAGAAAACCTTCCTTCCTTCTGGCCTACTTTCCTTCCCTCCTTCCTTCCTCTCCTTCCTTCCTTCCTTATGTCCTTCTTTCCTTCCTTTCTTTTGTCCTTATTTCCTCCCTCCCTCCTTCCTTCCTTCCTTCCTTCCTTCCATCCCTCCTTCCTTCTTTCCTCCCTTCCTTCTGGCCTACTTTCCTTCTCTCCTTCCTTCCTTCTGGCCTACTTTCCTTCCCTCCTTCCTTACTTCCTTCCTTCTTTCCTTCTCTTGTTCGTTCCTTCCTTCCTCCTTTCCTTTTCTTCCTTCCTTCCTCCTTTCCTTTTCTTCCTTCCTTATGTCCTTCTTTCCTTCCCTCCTTCCTTTCTTCTGTCCTTCTTTCCTCCCTCCCTCCTTCCTTCCTTCCCTCCTTTTCTCTTTCCTTCCTTCCCTCCCTCCCTCCCTCCTTCCTTCCCTCCTACCTTCCTTTCCTTCCTTCTTCCTCCCTTCCTCCCTCCTTTCCTTCCTTGACTCGAGGACAACAGGAGGGTTAATCTGTTTTCTGTTCTGTTTTTATCTGACAGCTCAATCACATGTGTTTGTGTCCCTTTGTGCACATCATTGTTTCATGTTTGCATGTAATCAGGCGCCGGCACAGAAAACATGTGTATCTCTAAATCAGATCTTCTTCTGACACATAATAAGAATATGAGAGTTTATGTGATTCAGTCGTGTGTCATGATCTGACAGCAGCCGAGGTTTTTATTTTCTTCACAACGGGACGCCTCTCCTTTTCTTGTATTCCCACATCGTCACATCGGCCCGTTATACTGAGACTGTTTGATTGAAAAGAAAAATGTATGAATCACCTCCTTTACTGGGAAAATCATCTTTCGTCTCAGTGTGATACCGAAAGATTTAGTCTGAGCTCCCTTTCAAAGGAGACAATTCACTTTTGGGGCTAACATTTTCATTTCCCAGCATATACTTATCTTGCTATGACTTAATAAACTGGTGATCTGATCCTAGCTGTGCTGGGATTCTGCAGCCTTCACATTTTAGGATTTCAGTATACGAGAGCTCAAAAATAATAATTCTACAAAGCCTCGAGATATGTGAGGTTTATTTTGTTTTTAACCACATTTGCTTTACACAGCTTTCCCTTCAGTGTCTCAGTGATTCCCTGTTTGACACAAAAACCAATAAAGAATAATAGTGAGCATGTTTTCCTCTTTGTTTTTACATGTTTTTCCCAGGCGGGGAGTTCCGGTCCTCTGAAATGAGGCCAACCAGGAAGTAACTTAGAGCTGCATTCTATCAAAAGGCCACCAGGGGGCGACCGTCTCTATACAAGTCAATGGAGAATTCACCAACTTCTCACTTGATTTCTAACCTCAGTAAACGTTTTCAAAATGTGTTTATGGTCTCAATCGCTAGTTTAAAGCCTTCTTCAATGCAGTATGATGTTCATTTGGGACATTTTGGCCTCCCTGATTTTATATGTGACGATAAAGCAGGGTATGCATTAGGGCGTGGCTACGTCCTGATTGACAGGTTGATTGACCAATGTCCTCGAGATCCAGCCCTCGCAACCATAGCAACCTCCCCGCTCCACCTCATACCCATATAAGTGAAATCCATGCTTTTTATTTTTCCCAGCATGCACCTGAAATATTCAACATGGCGCTTCCCAAACCAATGGGTGACGTCACGGATGTTACGTCCATTTCTTTTATACAGTCTATGCTTTCAACACACCTTTTTCCTTCTTCTTCTTCTTCATTTCGACTCCCTTTTCCTCTCTTTCCTACCATCCTTCCTTCCTCCGTCTCTCCTGCTGTTTTCCTTTGATCCCCACACCTACATCTTCTTTCTACATTCACACTATTACCTGGACATTTTATTGCATCACTGCCAAACCATTTCCAAAGAATGTCATCACACATACCAGGGTAGCAGATCATGAGAGAGCTTACAGTATATTACAAGTCTCTTATGCACAGAGCTAATGTGTCTGTAGACAAAGAAAATCCACATAGGCACCAATTTTAAATACACAGAGCTTGGCACAGGAACCAGACACGAGACAGTCTTGCTGTGAGGCATCTTCTAAGAGCTGAACCTCTTGAATTCAGGCAATTTCCGACACTGTGATTTTTTTCCCCAGACACCTTTGTAAGACCTTTAGCAGCATTTTAACTGCAGGAATCCAGCACTAGTAGTGTTTATCTTGGAGCACAGAGTTATCAGGTTTGCATTATGTAGGAAATAGGGAGTGATTTTAACCACATGCCATAATGTCTGGCGTGTTATGTGCTGTAGCTGACTGCCTTTCAAATCTGAAATGAGAAAGATTAAGAGAGACGGGGCTAAAGAGAGAGAGAGAGAGAGAGACAGATAATGCAGTTATGTTGGCAGAAAGCAGAAGGGTAGTAGGAGTAAGTGGAAAAATGACCAGAAAACATTCATCATTGAACAAGTTTGAGTACATGAAACTATTAAGTCTGGACTTCAGTTTGATTTTCCACCTCCTTCCATCACGTCTCCTTTCAAAGGGTTGCAGCTGCTGTACTGCTAATACTTCTGGTAATTCGGGAAGTTTGATAACCTGAGGAGAACTTGTACAATTATGCACATATTACATTTATTTTAAAGTGACTGATACTTGTTTTACACTATCTTTCTCTCTTTCGCTCAACATCTCAATTATAACAGAAGCAGGAGCTAAATGAGAAAAATACAATTGTTGGTGGCAAATCACATTTCTGATTGGGATTGGACTGGGGGGACCTCTTTATTTCTAAAATCCTGGCTATGGCACTGTTTCAAAGATGATGTTGTCTTGTCTGCAGTATTTGCATATTGAACAATGCTGGCACTTTCTCATTAAACCTATCTCCATGGGTTTTTTTCAGATGTGCTGGAAACACAAATGCAAATGGGCAAAAAAAAGGACTTTGAAGCAAACGTGTGCCAATTTTAAAAGAAGAAATAACACAACCGTAGATTTACAAATGAAAACACACCCTTACTCAGTTTAATACAGAGGTTTACTGCTATAGCTTTACTTGGGTTGGTATCACCACTAGCTTAAAGGAGGCTAACGTTAGGTAAAATTAGCAGACTTTAGATAAATATATACATATATGCTAACTTTGAACTCCTTCTTATAAGCTCTATTTTGGTTTGACTTCAAAGTAGTTTATATAGTATAATAAGACAACCTTTGGCCATCTCCACCAATACCCAGGAACTTGGAATGACCACTAGCTTAAAGGAGGCTAATGTAAGCTAACGTTAGCAGACTTTAGATTAATATGGACATATATGCTGACTGTAGATTATTTCTGATAAACTGTATTTTGGTCTGACTTTGGCCAACTTCACTCAGCAACAATAACCAAGAACTTGGGCTGGTATGACCGCTAGGCTAAGGCTAGGCTAGGCTAACATTAGCAGACTTTAGATCAGAGGTGTCAAACTCATTTTCATTACAAAGGCCACAAACAGCCCAATTTGATCTCACGTGGGCCGGACCATGAAAAAGATGGAAGGGAGGAGGGAAGGAAGGACAAAAGGAAGGAAGGACAGGTGGAAGGAAGGTGAGAAGGAAAGATAAGGAGAAGAAAGAAAGGACAGGTGGAAGGAAGGAAAGAATAAAAGTGAGGAAGGAAGAAAGAAAAGAAAGGTTGGAAAAGAAGACAGGGAGGAAAGATGGAAGGGAGAAAGGAAAAAAAGACAGTGGGCCGAAGTGGACCCCTCGTCGGGCCGGTTCTGGCCCACGAGCCTCATGTTTGACACCCCTGATTTAGAAAGAGGAAATAAGCAATAAGCAACAATTCCCAGGAACTTGAATCAGCATATTCACACTCACACCCTAAAATGAGTGTCATCCATTCACAATTCCCTACAACATTACGCCACTACTCCAGGAAGTTTGTTTTTGAATCTAATTGAGGTAAAATAGATCTGACATTTTCATTGTTAACAGCCTTCGTGTGTGTGTGTGTGTGTGTGTGTGTGTGTGTGTGTGTGTGTGTGTGTGTGTGTGTGTGTGTGTGTGTGTGTGTGTGTGTGTCTGCATGTGTGTGTGTGCAAACTACGCCCTTTCAATCCATTACAGCAAATGAAAACTAAACACCAGTAATGTCCAATCATTTGCCTGCCATCATTCATTCTCATTTTGGATCACACACACACACACACACACACACACACACACACACACACACACACACACACTCACAGAAACAACCATTTATCCAACATCATGCATCCTAATCTGTTCTGTCCATTCTGAGGTCCACAGAGTTAAGAAATAAAATCCATGAGTCCAGACAGACAGCAGCTCAAAATCAATGTTCTTAACATATCCACAGTCCCTCATCGAGCCTCTCTCCCTCCCAGCTCTAACTAAAGTGACTTTCTGACAGCTTTTGTGAACTGAAAAGACAAGAGTTTTATTTATGGCAGAGCTACAAATTGGATCTCACAATGATTTTGAAAACTGCATCTTCAGATAGACCGGCGGATCTTATTGCACTGAATACAAATGTGTACCTTCTTGCTCTCAGGGCTCTCGGGCTCTCGTGGACTTCCATCATAATGTGAAGTGCTAACCGCAATCACGTCAAGCCTGCAAAAAAATCCAGCAGGCAACAAAAGGGATAAATTGCGCTTTGAAATGAGATGTCTGACCTCAGTCATTGCTATGGATATGAGCCATGCCGAAATGTTCATCCAGTAATCCTCTTGAATATTTCTCAGAGCCGTACTGAAATTTATTGGTAGTCCGTGAGCAATTTTTCTTCCTCGTCTTCTTCATCGTCCTCCTCCTCTTCCCACCTCATCACATCCATATTGCCGTGAATTATGAGCAATCTAAGTGTAGTGAAGCATGCAGCTGCTGCAGACTCTCGGGAAGTCCCACACAAAGCGTGTTTGAGCCCCTCATTGGTGACCTCATTTGATGCATTTGGGGACTTCTGGATCCAACCCAGGTGGGGAGTTTCCTGTCCTCTGAAATGAAGCCAACCAGGAAGTAACTTAGAGCTGCATTCTATCAAAAGGCCACCAGGGGGCGACCGTCTCTATACAAGTCAATGGAGAATTCACCAACTTGATTTCCTGTCTTCTTTTTCTTCCTTCTTTCCTTCCTTCCTTCCTTCCTGCCTTCTTTTTCTTCCTTCCTTCCTGTCTCTTCTTTTTCTTCCTTCTTTCCTTCCTTCCTGTCTTATTTCCTTCCTTCCTTCTTTCCTTCCTTCCTGTCTTATTTTTCCTGCTTCCATCTTTGCTTCCTTCCTTCCTTCTGTCCTTCCTTCCTTCCTTCCTCCCATCCTCCCTTCCTTCCTAACCTTCTTCCTTCCTTCCTCCCATCCTCCCTTCCTTCCTCCCTTCCTAACCTCCTTCCTTCCTTCCTCCCAGCATGCGCCTGAAATTTTCAAGATGGCGCTGCCTAGATTCAAAACTATTGGCTTCTGAGCAGCAGTCCACAAACCAATGGGTGACGTCACGGATGTTACGTCCATTTCTTATATACAGTCTGTGGGTCCAGGTTGCCTAATAAAACATCTACAGTATATCTTCCTAGTGTTGTAGTACTCGAGATCGGTCTTTGGTAATTACCTCAAAATTATTTTTTATGGTCACGACAAAATTTGAAATGATGTAAAAAATAATTGACTTTGAAATAATTGCAATTAGCATCTGCCTCCATATAACAATTTCCCAAATTGATATATTAATATAACTATTACACCAGTTTCATTGTGCTTCAATTAATTAGACAGTAGAGCATGCATATTAAAAATAAACATATCAAACTGAACTAAATAGCTATTTTTGGTTATTGGCTGTAAAACTCTGGATACTATTGTTGTTGTTAGCCTTTTAATTATTTTGTTGGTTATTATTGTAGAAACAAAAAGGGACTCATTATATATTAAAGTTAAGTACCTGTGTCTCCTTCACCCATTTCCATATTTTTTAGTTTAGTTTTTAAATATACTAAAACACCCTCACACAGATAATAACAGTAATATGAATTAATTTGGCTTGTTTCAATCCTAACCCATTATAATTTTATGGCTTTATAAGTCTCTCTCTGTCTCTCTGTCTCTCTTTGTCTACATGGCAGTGCAGTTTTTATATATCACATTTAGACATTGCATTGTGGCATTTCAGGATCGTGCTGTTATTAATACAACCAGCTCACAATCTGGTATTTGGCTGGACTGTGTGGAGTCAATGTGTGAAAGGTATGGCCGGTCTGTTTGGAGGGATAATCAACGAGGTGGTGTCAAAAAATGTGAATTCCTGGATATTAAATTGTTTTGTTTTTTTGCAGTTTTCAGCAGTGGCCCCGGTTAATATTTGTTAATAAAGTGTACTCGAGTAGATTTTAACTTATATACATGGGAATAAATGCAGCTGCAGGAAATATACTCATTCCAGTCATATCTTAAGTTATTGGATTTAAAAAGAGAAGATATTTAAATTCTAATTACAACTATACTAATTATATCTGTTAATTCCCCCTTCTTTTTCATCAGGAAGGAAGGAGGGAAGGGAGGGAGGGAGGGAGGGAGGAAGGACAGATGGAAGGAAAAAAGAAAGACCCAAGGAAGGAAGGAAGGAAGGGAAGACAGATGGAAGGAAGGAAGGACGGAAAGAAGGAAGGAAGGAAGGAAGGAAGGAAAGAAAGATGGAAGAAAGGGAGGAAGGAGAGATTGAAGGAAGAAAGAAAGAAAAAAAAAGACAAACCGAAGGAAAAGAAGGAAAAGAAGGAAGGAAGGAAGGAAAGACATATGGAAGGACGAAAGGAGGGAAAGAAGAAGGAAGGAAAAAGAAGACAGGAAGGACAGATGGAAGAAAGAAAGAAAATAAGACCCAAGGAAGGAAGGAAGGAAGAAAGGGAGGAAGGACAGATGGAAGGAAGAAAGAAAGACGGACAGAAAGACGGATGGACAGACAGAAGGAAGGAAAAGAAGACATGAAGGAAGGAAGGAAGGAAGGAAGGAAGGAAGGAACGAAGGAAAGGAAAGGTGGAGGGAAGGAGGGAAGAAAAGAGGGAAAGAAGAAAGGAAGAGAACACAGGAAGGAAAGCGGGCCGGATTAAACCCCTTGGAGGGCCGCTTCTGGCCCACGGGCCTCATATTTGACATTTCCTTCATGCCTTTATTTGCCTCTCTCCTGGACGGCGATCACGGACGCTGTGATAGAAACGCTAGATAAGTGTTTGAAGGCATTTTGGGTACCAATCCAGGAGGCTGATCTCTGCTGGTTACCACGGGTTACAGTCAAATCAGCCAACCCCACATTTACCTGATATAGCAGCTACACAGATCCAGAGAGCAGATCCATGTTTTAATGCCGCTGAATGTCAGACAAATAAAAAGCTTGTGTTCTGGTATTTGCTCAGTTTATAAAAATCCAAATCCGTCGGCGGAGCGTCTGTCGTGTCGGTTTGCCGCTTCCTTCCTTCCTTTTCTCCTCCCTTCATTGTTTCCTTTCTTTCCTCCCTCCCTCTCTTTCTTTCCTCCCTTCCATCCTCCCTTCCTCCTTTCCTTCCTTCTTCCTCCTTTCCATCCTTCCTTCCTTCTTTCCTTCCTTCTTCCAGCTTTCCTTCCTTCCTTTGTCCCTTCTTTCTTCCTCCCCTTCCTTCCTCGACTCGAGGACAACAGGAGGGTTAAGCACAGAGAATTAATCTGGTGAGAAGAAGAGGGAAGAAATAAGTGATGAGCTTTATGGTTACAAATGCTGTCGAGACTGAGAGGAAACATGCGGCTTGTGGGCCAGAATCGGCCCGCAGAGAAGTCCAATCTGGTCCACTTTCCTTCTTCCTCATTTCCTTCCTTCCTTCCTTCCTTCCTTCCTCTTTTCCTTCCTTCCTTCTTTCCGTCCTTCTGTCATTCCGTCTGTCCTTTCCTACCTTTCTTCCTTCATTCTGTTGTCCGTCCTTCCTTCCTTCCGTCATTCCTTCCTTCCTATCTTTCTTCCTTCCGCTCTTTCTTCCTATCTTTCTTCCTTCATTCTGTCCTTCCTTCCTTCCTTCCTTCCTCTTTTCCTTCCTTCCTTCTTTCCATCCTTCTGTCATTCCGTCTGTCCTTCCTTCCTTTCTTCACTTCATTCTGTCGTCCGTCCCTTCCTTCCTTCGTCTGTCATTCCTTCCCTCCGTCATTCCTTCATTCCGTTTCCGTCCTTCATTCTGTCCTTCCTTCCGTCATTCCTTCCTTCCTATCTTTCTTCCTTCCGTCTGTCATTCCTTCCTTCCTTCCGCTCTTTCTTCCTATCTTTCTTCCTTCATTCTGTCCTTCCTTGCTTCCTTCTGTCCTTCCTCTGTCATTCCTCCTTCCTTCTGTCCTTCCGTCCTTCCTTCTGTCCTTCTGACCTTCCCTCCTTCCTTTTCACACGTGGCCCTTGAATGAAGACGACTTTGACACTTCTGAGTTATATAAAATCATTAAAAACACTTCTGTAAACTAATTAACGTTCTCAAACACTCGAGCAACCGTTACACTCTCATCTTGTTGTTTGTTATATTCATCGTCCTTCATTCTGTCATTCCTTGCTTCCTTCCGTCCTTCCTTCCTTCATTCTATTTGTCCTTCCTTTCTTCCTTCTGTCCTTCCTTCCGTCCGTCTGTCCTTCCTTCCTATCTTTCATCCTTTCATTCTGTCCTTCCTTCCTTGCGTCCGTCATTCCTCTTCTGTCCGTCTTTCCTTCCTTTCTTCCTATCTTTCTTCCTTCATTCTGTCCTTCCGTCCCGTCCTTCCTTCCTTCCATTTGTCCTTCCTTCCTTCCTTTCTTCCTATCTTTCTTCCTGCATTCTGTCCTCCCTTGCCCACTTCCGTCCTTCCTTTCTTCCTTCATTCCTACCTTCTATCCGTCATTCCTTCCTTCCTTCCTCTGTCATTCCCTTCATTCCATTTGTCCTTCCTTTCTTCCTTCCTTCCTTCCTTCCTACCTTCTATCCGTCATTCCTTCCTTCTATCTTCCTTCATTCTGTCCTTCCTTCCTTCTTTCCTTCCTTCCTTCCCCCTTTTTAATTATCCTTCCCACATGGGATCACATGTGGCCCTTGAATGTAGACGACTTTGACACCTCTGTTCTCAAAACACTCGAGCAGCCGTTACACTCTTATCTTGTTGTTTGTTTATATTCATCGTAGCCTTCGTGAGAAAGTTTATTTTAGCACTAATATAAAAAGCACTTGTTACTGTTAGTGTCACTTGTTTGTGTTATTTCAGATATCAAAACGTCCTGCTTCATTATTCAGAGTGGAATAGAAAATAGATGGCTTCTTTTTTTTTTTTAGTGCATCTCATCAGCCGGAGCGAGCGCAGATAAAAACGAACATCACTGATATCACACTGTAATAGGATTTGAGATGTTGTTGTCTCTCTGTGTGAAGATGTGAAATGGAAGGAGCAGAACATTGGCTAATATATTATAATAATATAAAAATGTTATAATTTAATTTGACAAGTACAAAACTATCTGGTTTCTCGCTGATAGATCTGTCCTTTCCTGTCATGCCTCCTTTGAGCAGGAATTCTCTCAGTGAATGATTCTCCGTTAGATTTGAACTTATCTTGAATGAGCAGTGATTCAGTCACTGGGGGAAAACTTTGTAATGTAGAGAGTTCAGTGAGATAACAGGAAGTAGTTAACGCTGCACAGGAATCAGGACTTAAGTGTGTAGTTCGACAGCATCGTATGTTTACATATTATCAGAGCAGTGCATCAAAATAAAATAAAGTGTGTGTGCATCCCAATGTGGCTGCTATTAAATAACTAAATTGCATACTACATTGCAAAAAGAAATGCATTGATAGTTTCATAATTTAGCTCAAGCAATTTATTACATTTTAAAGCCAGCTCCTTTTTATAAACCCTGCTCAGGTTAGGATGTTTATTAAGAGATATACAGCATACATCACATATGGTGTATTATACACAGGAAATAGCATCTTCCTTTAAGAACAGGTGCTGTTCTCATTTATGAAGACTCAGATTCAGGAAGAGAGAGGTGGAGAAGAGGAGGAGAGAAAGAGGAGAGGAGGAGAGAAGGAGAAGGAGAGAGGTGGAGAGAAGGAGGAGGAGAGAGGTGGAGAGAAGGAGGAGAGAAGAGGATGAGAGATGAGAGGAGGATAGAGGAGGAGGAGGGACAAGGAGGAGAGAAGAGGATGAGAGATGAGAGGAGGATAGAGGAGGAGGAGGAGAAGGAGGAGAAAAAGAGGAGAGAAGGAGGAGAGGAAAGAGGAGAGGAAAGAGGAGACAAGACGAGAAGGAGAGGAGGAGAGAGGTGGAGAAGAGAAAAGGAGGAGATAAGGAGAGGAGAGAGCAAGATAGAGGAGAAGGAGGAAGAGAGAGGAGAGGAGAAGAGAGGAGGGAGTAGAACTGTAGCAGCTTGGGCTTTTCCCAGTTCATGCCCCCCCCTCCCCTCCTCCCCCTCCTCCCCCTCCCTCTCAAATCTGAAATGAAAATGACACCCTGGCACTTGAACGAGCAGAGCAGGAACAGCAGGGGTGCTGAGTGGAGCGCTGCATGCTCACAGACCTCGTCCAAATACATGTTTGAAAGAGTCTCTGAGCAGCAGAAAGGTTGAAACTCTCTGGATGTGACAGCTGTGAGACGTTATTATCTGATTATTCCTCTTGATGGTGTTCAGGTGTCACGTTTTCTGCTTTGTTTGACATTTTAAACTGAAGAGTTTAAATAAAAGGCTTACATATTTAACAGTAAGGGAGATAAAGGGTTAATATAAGCTGTTATAAAGCTGCAGAGCTCACTGATTTCACTCGAGGGGCTAAAATGTTAGATTTCTTCTTCTGCAAAAATTCATTATTTCTTTCAACTTCCTGTTTCAAAGAGTACGGGCTGTACTGAAGGCTGCTGTATAGATGGAAGGATGGGTGGAAGGAAGGAAAAGAAGACAATAGACAGAAATAAAGATGGAAGGAAGGTGAGAAGGAAAGATAAGGAGAAGGAAGAAAAGACAGGTGGAAAGAAGGAAAGAATAAAAGTGAGGAAGGAAGAAAGAAAGAAAGGAAAGGTTGGAAAAGAAGACGGGAGGAAAGATGAAAGGGAGGAAGGACAGATGGAAGGAAGGAAGGAAGGGAGGGAGGAAGGAAGGAAGGAAGGAAGGAAGGAAGGAAGGAAGGAAGGAAGGAAGGAGGAAGGAAAGGAGGTGGAAAGGGAAGAAAGAAGGAAAGGAGGGAGGAAGGAAGGAAGGAAGGAAGGAAGGAAGGAAGGCAGGAAGGAAGGAAAGAAGGATGGAAGGAAGGAAGGGAGGAAGGACAGATGGAAGGAAGAAAGAAAGGAAGGAATGAAGAAAGGAAAAAGGGAAGGAAGGAAGGACAGAAGGAAGAACAGAAAGAAGAAAGGGAGGAAGGACAGATGGAAGGAAGGAAGGAAGGGAAGAAGGAAGGAAGAAAGGATGGAAGGGAGGTGGAAGGGAAGAATGATGGAAAGGAAGGAAGGAAGGAAGGAAGGAAAGAAGGAAGGACAGAAGGAAGAAAGGGAGGAAGGGAGGTGAAAGGGAAGAAGGAAGGAAAGGAGGATGGAAGGAAGGAAGGAAGGAAGGAAGGAAGGAAGGAAGTAAGTCAGGAAGGGAGGAAGGATGGAAGGAAGGAAGGAAGGAAGGAAGGAAGGAAGAAAGGGAGGAAGGACAGATGGACAGGAAGAAAGGAAGGAGGGAATGAAGAACATGCACTATTAAAGATTTGAGTTCAAACATGTTCCATTAGAAGAAGAAGACCATCACGTCCCAAAAGACACAATCAGCCCGAACTCAAACCTGACTCTGTGTGGACTCGGTTACCCTGGGTGATTTTCGGAGGATATGAATGGATGGAAGGAAGGAAGGAAGGAAGGAAGGAAGGAAGGAAGGAAGGATGGAAGGATGGAAGGAAGGACAAATGGAAGAAAGGTGAGAAGGAAAGTGAGGAAGGAAGAAAGGAAAGGTTGGAAAAGAAGACGGGGAGGAAAGATGAAAGGGAGAAAGGAATGAAGGAAGGAAAGATGGAAGGAAGGAAAGATGGAAGGAAGTCAGGAAGGAAGGGAGGAAGGAAAGGAGGGAGGAAGGAAGGAAGGAGGAAAGAAGGAACAAAGAAAGGAAAAAAAGGAAGGAGGGAAGGAAGGGGAGGAAGGAAGGAGGGAAGGAAAGGGAGGAAGGAGGAAGGAAAGGAGGGAGGAAGGAAGGAAGGAAGGAAACAAGGAAGGAAGGAAGGAAGGAAAGGAGGGAGGAAGGAAGGAAGGAAGGAAGGAAGGAAGGACAGAAGGAAGAAAGGGAGGAAGGACAGATGGAAGGAAGGAAGGAAGGACTCCCTTTCTTCCTTCCTTCTGTCCTTCCTTTTTTCCTTTCTTTGTTCTTTCCTTCCTTCCTTCCTTCCATCTGTCCTTCCTTCCATCTGTCCATTCTTCCTTCCTTCCTTTTTTCCTTTCTTTGTTCCTTCCTTCCTTCCTTCTTTCCTTCCTTCCGTCTGCCCATCCTTCCTTCCCTTCTTATTTCCTTCCTTCCTTCCATCTTTTTAATGATGAGGCCCTTCAATAAAAATGAGTTTGACACCTCTGCTGTATATAAACCCAACATACCATACCTTCATCTCTTCCCTCTCTTCCCTCTCTTCTCATGTTTTAACCCCGTAAGAACAAACAAAAGGACCAAACTGAAACATTCACATTCATCGTGGACCAATTATTTTAAAAGTGTTTCATGGTTTACAGAAAGGCTAACGTTCAAATCCACATCAATTATTCAATCAGGACGAGATTAAAGCTGCACGATAGCAAGTTGGAGCCCAATTAATCACAATGCTCTGATGATTATGGGACTTTGATTATGTGCAGAGCAGACGGAGAGTTGCTGGATTTTAGTTCAATCAACATGTGAATGAATTACGTCCTCACAAGTTACGTGAATGCCAGCGGAGGAGGAAGGGTGTGTAACGAGTCCGACTTTAATGCCAGAGATCTGAGAATTCGGAGCCAAACACAGACGTTGAATTTATCATTTTTATTAACTGTAAACCAGAGGTGTCAAATGCGCATCCTTCCTTCCATTTATCCTTCCTTCCACTTGTCCTTCCTTCCTTCCTTCCTTCCTTCCTTCCTTCCTTCCACATGTCCTTCCTTCCTTCCTTCCATTTGTCCTTCCTTCCTTCCTTCCATTTGTCCTTCCTTCCTTTCTTCCTTCTGTCCTTCCTTCCTTCCACTCTGTCCTTCCTTCCTTCCTTCCATTTGTCCTTCCTTCCTTTTTTCCTTCCTTCCTTCCACTTGTCCTTCCTTCCTTTCTTCCTTCCTTTCTTTGTTCTTCCTTCCTTTCTTCCTTCTTCCCTTCCTTTCTTCCTTCCTTCTTTTTTTCCCTTTCTTTCGTCCTTCCTCCCTTTCTTCCTTCTGTCTGTCCTTCCTTCCTTCCTTCCTTCCTTCAGTCCTTCCTAACTTTCTTTCTTTCTTTTTCTTCCTTTCTTCCTTCTGTCCTTCCTTTCTTCCTTCCATCTGTCCTTCCTCCCTTTCTTCCTTCTGTCCTTCCTTCCATCTGTCCTTCCTCCCTTACTTTCTTTCTTCTTTCATTCCTTCTTTCCTTCCTCCTCTCCTTTATACTCCAAGAGTGAAAGCAACTTATTCCATTTACTCCTCTCACTAATAAACTCTATTTATTCTCCTTTATTGGCTTTGAAGCTTTTCTCAAAGCACTTCTTTTTCTCCTCGCCATTTTTAAATCAAGTTGTTGAAAGCGCATCCTTCCTTCCTTCCTTCCATTTGTCTTTCCTTCCTTCCTTCCTTCCTTCCTTCCATTTGTCCTTCCTTCCTTTCTTCCTTCTGTCCTTTGTTCCTTCTGTCCTTCCTTCCTTCCACTTGTCCTTCCATCCTTTCTTCCTTCTGTCTTTCCTTCCTGTCTTTGTTCTTCCTTCCTTCTTCCTTCCGTTCTTCCTTCTTCCCTTCTTTCCTTCCTTCCTTCCTTCTTTCTTTTTTCCCTAACCCTAACCCTAACCCTTTCTTTCTTCCTTCCATCTGTCCTTCCTTCCTTCCATTTGTCCTTCCTTCCTTCCTTCCATTTGTCCTTGCTTCCTTTCTTCCTTCTGTCCTTCCTTCCATTTGTCCTTCCTTCCTTTCTTTGTTCTTCCTTCCTTTCTTCCTTCTGTTCTTCCTTCTTCCCTTCCTTCCTTCCTTCTTTCTTTCCTTCCTCCTTCCTTCCTTCCTTCCTTCTTACCTTCCTTCCTTCCTTCCTTTTTTCCTTTCTTCATTCCTTCCTTCCTTTCTTCCTTTCCTTCCTAACCCTAACCCTTCCATCTGTCCTTCCACCCTTTCTTCCTTCTGTCCTTCCTTCCATTTGTCCTTCCTCCCTTACTTTCTTTCTTCTTTCATTCCTTCTTTCCTTCCTCCTCTCCTTTATACTCCAAGAGTGAAAGCAACTTATTCCATTTACTCCTCTCACTAATAAACTCTATTTATCCTCCTTTATTGGCTTTGAAGCTTTTCTCTTTTTCTCCTCGCCATTTTTAAATCAAGTTGTTGAAAGCGCATCGACTTTTAAAGCAGCTGTGGAGCTTTGGAGAAATGTTAAAATGTTAAAATGTTAAAATGTAAAATGCTGAGGAGTGAAAAAATTGGATGTTTTTCAGTTTTTGGGTTTAATTTTTTTTTTTTTTATTATTGCTGAACACACACACACACACACACACACACACACACACACACACACACACACACACACACACACACAGATATCGGCGCTTTGACGTTTCCGATGAGTGTGCAGTTTGTTTCAACTTAAGAAGGTTTCGGTGCACCCTGGGGTGTGGGGGGGGGGGGGGGGGGGGATTTGAATTTGAATTTGTTTACCCTCTTTTGTCATATTTTAACAATGTGCTTCATTTTTCTCTTTCAGGGAAGTTTTTGCTGAGTCAGCGTATTGTATTTCAGTGATGCTCTGCTTTGCATTCACACATTTCAAGACTTTATTTTATTCATTTATTCATTTATTTATTTATCTATCTGCCACAGAAGGACAGAAGGAAGAAAGGGAGGAAGGACAGATGGAAGGAAGAAAGAAAGGAAAAAGGGAAGGAAGGAAGGAAGGAAGGAAGAAAGGGAGGAAGGAAGGAAGGCAAACATGTGTGAAACATGCGGCCCGTGGGCCAGAACCGGCCTGCCGAGGGGTCCAATTTTATCCACTTTACCAATTAGGTCCACTTTCTTTTCCTTCCTTCCTTCCTTCCTTCCTTTCTTCCTTCTGTCCTTCCTTCCTTCCATTTGTCCTTGCTTCCTTTCTTCCTTCTGTCCTTCCTTTCTTCCTTCTGTTCTTCCTCCCTTTCTTCCTTCTGTCCTTCCTTCCTTCCTTCCTTCCATTTTTCCTTTCTTCATTCCTTCCTTTCTTTCTTCCTTCCATCTGTCCTTCCTCCCTTTCTTCCTTCCTTCCTTCCTTTCTTCCTCTCTTCCTTCCACCTGCTGTACAACCACAGTCTGGAGTGCAGAGAGGTTGAAAGTTGGATGTCGTGCTTATGTTTCCTTCTTTTTTCTACATAACAGAAGAATCCTTAAAGTAGTAAAAAAAAAAAAAAAAAGATATATATATTTTTTGGCATTCAGCTGATAATTTCAAATGTGCCCTCTAGTAACCTTTACCTTTTAATTCTTCTCTAATGTGGCTTTGTAAGATGTAAGATGTAAGATGTAAGGTTCAGCTCTGAAGGTGAGAAGGAAACATGTATAGTTGTGAGAAGGAGGAAGAGAGAGGAGGAGGAGGAGGAGGAAGAGAGATGTGGAGAGGGAGGAGAGAAGAGAGAGGTGGAGAGGAGAAGAGGAGGATGACAGGAGGAGAGGAGGAAGAGGAGGAGAGAGGTGGAGGAGGAGGAGAGAGGTGGAGAGGAGAAGTAGAGAAGTGGAGAGGAGGAGAGAAGGAAGACAGGAGGAGAGAGGTGGAGAGGAGAGAGAGAGGAGGAGAGGAGAAGGAGGAAGAGAGTGGTGGAGAGGAGAAGGAGGAAGAGAGAGGTGGAGAGGATGTGGAGAAGGAGAGAAGTGGAGAGGATGTGGAGAAGGAGAGAAGTGGAGAGGAGAAGAGCAAGAGGAAGAGAGGAAGAGAGGAGGAGGAGGAGGAAGAGAGAGGTGGAGAGGAGGAGAAAGAGAGGAGGAGGAGAGGAGAGAGGATGAGAGGAGATGAAGGAAGTGAGAGGATGAGAGAGGAGGAGAGGAGGAAGAGGAGAGAGGAGGAAGAGGAGAGAGGTGGAGAGGAGAGAGAAGGAGGAGAGGAGAAGAGGAGGAGAGGAGAAGGAGGAAGAGAGAGGTGGAGAGGAGGAAGAGAGAGATGGAGAGGAGGAGGAGAGAAGGAGGAGAAGAGGATGAGAGAAGAAGAGAAGAGAGGAGAAGGAGGCGAGAGGTGGAGAGGAGAAGAGGAGAAGGAGGAAGAGGAAGAGAGAGAAGGAGGAAAAGAGGATGAGAGAAGGAGGAGAGGAAAAAGAGAGGAGGATAAGGAGGAGAGGAGGAAGAGAGAAGGAGAAAGAGAGAAGGAGGAGAAGAGGATGAGAGAAGGAGGAGAGGAAAAGAGAGGAGGATAAGGAGGAGAGGAGAGAAGGAGGAGAAAGGAGGAGAAGGAGAGGATGAGAGAAGTTGTCCAGATGCTTTTAGCCCTATTTTGATTTGATAGAAGAAGAAAATAAAAGTAGAAGCCAGTCAGATAGAAATCAAGGCCAAAGAAACGATGAATGCATTTCTGTTTAGCTGCTAGAAGCAACGATTATCTTTTTAAACGATGAACAAAATGTCCTTTAAACTAAGATGAAACGCTACACTGATTAAATCTGGCGTGAGTAATTTAGCGGCAAGAGATTAATTATATTAAATCCTGTCATGTGACGTTAGAAGAATATACACAGCACGCTCATATTTACTCATATCTGTCTGTCCATCTGTCCGTCTGTGTGTGTTTGTTACCATCAGTTTAAAATAACCCTCTTTGAGTCAAGGGAGGAAGGGAGGGAGGAAGAAGAAAGGAAGGGAGGAGGAAAGGAAGGAAGGATGGAGGAAAGAAGGAAGGAGAGAGGGAGGGAGAAAGGAAAAGAGAAAGGGAGGGAGGGAGGAAGAAAGAAGGAAGGGAGGTAGAAAGGATGGAAGGGGGGAAGAAGGAAGGAAAGAGAGAAGGGAGGAAGGAAGTAAGGAAGGAAGGGAGAACAGAGGAAAGAAGGAAGGAGGGAGGGAAGGGGGAAGGAGAAAGGAAAGGAAGGGAGGAAGGAAGGAGGGAAGGAAAGAAAGAAGGGAGAAAGGAAAGGAAGGAAGGAAGAACAGAGGAAAGAAGGAAGGAGGGAAGGAAAGAAAGAAAGAAAGTAAGAAGGGAGGAAGGAAAGATGGAGGAAAGAAGGAAAGGAGGGAGAAAGGAGGGAGGAAGGAGAAAGAAGGAAGGAAGGAAAGAAAGAATGGAGGAAGGAAGGAAGGAAGGAAGTTAGGAAGGAAGGAAGAACTGAGGAAAGAAGGAAGGAGGGACAGAGAGAGAAAGTAAAGGAAGGGATGAAGGACAGAAGGAGGGAGGGAGGAAGGACAGATGGAAGGAAAGAAGGAAGGAAGGTAGGAACAGGCAAAACAGACGGGGTCAATTTGACCCGGGAGGACGACAGGAAGGTTAAAAGGACAAAAAGAAGAATATTAATAATACTAATTCAACAAGACGAGGATAGTTTGGTTTTGATTCCTCCGTCAGGTTTTGTGATCCAGGATAAAACACAGGTGTATTTTTACATCCATTACAAATAAAAATAAATTGCCTGGAGCACCTTTTTAATTCAGTGCATGCAAATAACACATCACAAGTGCATGTCAGAGAGAGAGAGAGAGAAGAGAGAGAGAGAGGGAGAGAGAGAGAGAGAGAGAGAGAGAGAGTGAGAGAGAGAGAGAGAGAGAGAGACAGAGAGAGAGAGAGACATAGAGAGAGAGAGACATAGAAAGTGAGAGACAGAGAGACAGAGAGAGAGAGAGAGAGAGAGAGAGAGAGAGAGAGAGAGAGAGAGAGAGAGAGAGAGAGTGAGAGAGAGAGAGAGAGAGAGAGACAGAGAGAGAGAGAGACATAGAGAGAGAGAGACATAGAAAGTGAGAGACAGAGACAGAGAGAGCAGAGAGAGAGAGAGGAGAGAGAGAGAGAGAGAGAGAGAGAGAGAGAGAGAGAGAGAGAGAGGAGAGAGTGTGAGTGAGAGAGAGAGATGAGATGTGAAGGGGATACAGGTGCAGAAATGCTTCACTCTCATCTCTAATTCTCTATCTGGAACAAACACAGACACTCCACCCCCCCCCCCCCCCTCCTCCCTCCAAACAAACGCCAAACAGAGCTCAGGAACTTGTGATGAATTAGCGGTGGGTTTGCCCGGCAGATATGAAGATGGGACAATCGCTCAACGTCAGGACAAACAGCGTCGGTTTGATATTTAAGCCGGCGGAGTGAGAAGTGTGTAATAAACTGAGGGACAAAACATGTGTGAGGGGGAAAAACTGTGTGTAGATTTATACACAAATACAAGGAGGGAGGGAGGGAGGAAAAGAGGAAGGGAGAGAGGAAAAAAGAAGGGAGGAGGGAAGGAAAGAAAGAAAGGAAGGATGGAGGAAGGATGGAGGAAAGAAGGAAGGACGGAGGAAAGAAGGACAGAGGGACGGAGGGAGAAAGGAAAGGAAGAGAGGAAAGAAGGAAGGAAGGAAGGAAGGAAGGAAGGAAGGAAGGAAGGAAGGAAGGAAGAAGGGAAGAAAGGAAAGACAGGCAGACGGAAGGAAGGAAGGAAGGAACAAAGGAACAAAGAAAGGAAAAAAGGAAGAAAGGAAGAAAGGGAGGAAAGACAGATGGAAGGAAGGAAGAAAGGAAAAAAGGAAGGAAGGAAGGAAGAAAGGGAGGAAGGACAGATGGAAGGAAGGAAGAAAGGAAGGAAGGACAGATGGAAGGAAGAAAGAAAGGAAAAAAGGAAGGAAGGAAGGAAGGAAGGAAGAACAGAAGGAAGAAAGGAAGGACAGAAGGAAGAAAGGAAGGAAGGAAGGAAGGAAGGAAATACGAAGGGAAGAAAGGAAAGACAGGCAGACGGAAGGAAGGAAAGAAGGAAGGAAGGAACAAAGAAAGGAAAAAAGGAAGAAAGGAAGAAAGGGAGGAAGGACAGATGGAAGGAAGGAAGGAAGGAAGAACAGAAGGAAGAAAGGAAGGAAGAAAGGAAGAAAGGAAGGAAGGACAAATGGAAGGAAGGAAGGAAGGACAGAAGGAAGGGAGAAAGGAAGGAAGAAAGGAAGGAAGGACAAATGGAAGGAAGGAAGGAAGGACAAATGGAAGGAAGGAAGGAAGGACAGAAGGAAGAAAGGGAGGACAGAAGGAAGGAAGGAAGGATGCAAGGAAGGAAAAGAACACAGAAGGAAAGTGGGCTGGAATGGACCCCTCGGCGGGCTGGTTCTGGCCCACGGACCGCATGTTTGACCCCCCTGCTCTAATGTATGTGATGAGCCGGTTGGCACTCTTCGCTTTAAGAAGTGCTACATAAGTAGAGTCCATTTACTATTTACTGCTCTGTAAAATAAGTAAGAAGTCTCTCTGTGGCTGTTTCTGCCTCTCTGCAGTATTTCTAACTAACTGAACAAATAGCTCCAAGTATCTCTGCTTCTCGTTGTGTTGACTTGTTTTTATTGAAGCATAGGGCCGCTATAATGAATCTCCACTAACTGAGCTCTTCACAGTGAAAGCCGCCTGGTTAGTCTGCCAGTAGAAAGCTTTAAATATGAACCAGCAGCACTACCATCATGCAGGTAGTTACTATTTCTCCTGCTCATAGTGTAAGAATGGGAACAAAAGAGAAGCCAGTCTCCTTATTACAAAGCCAGTTTTCCCCATTATAATGTTAACCCTCCTGTTGTCCTCAGGTCAAGAATGAGGAAGGAAGGAAAGGAGTAAGGAGGGAGGGAAGGCATTGAAGAAGAAGGAAGGGAGGAAGGAAAGGAGGAAGGAAGTGAAGAAGAAAGAAGGGAGGAAGGAAAGAGGAAAGAAGGAAGGAAGTGAAGAAGGAAGGACAGGAGGAAGGACAGGAGGAAGGAAGGAAGGAAAGGAGGGAGGGGGGAAAAGAGGAAAGAATTAAGGAGAGAAGGAAGGAAAGGAGGAAAGAAGTGAAGAAGAAGGAAGGGAGGAAGGAAGGAAGTGAGGAACGAAGTATGGAAGGAGGAGGGGAAAGAGGGAAGGAGGGAAGAACGAAGGAAAAATGAAAGAAAGAGGAAGGAAGGAGGGAACAGTCAAAGGAAACAATTTGACCCGGGAGGACGACAGGAGGGTTAAATTAATGTAAATCCAGTTAGTTTTGACTCATTTTCACATCCCAAAAAGGTCTTATAAGGTTTCTAAACTCTGTTGACTTCATGTAACTTTTCTATTCAGACTCTGGTTTGCCCATAAATAGAAAAAAAACCAGTTCAACTTTTCCATTTTGAGTTGGAAAAATATAAATTCTAGCTGTGATTAGATCATTATCCTCCCTTTGCAGCACCAGTGTGTATTTTTTAAGCATTGACTGTGTTTCCTTTAGAGGATATAATGGTTCAGCAGATAACATGCTTGTCAGACAGCTTATATCGAAGCAAAAAAAAAAAAAAAAACTGCATCTAGTGTAATTGCGATAAGCTCACTACCCCGCCGCAGATATTCCCTCTAGTCATACACCCACCAAAAACATGACCTGAATGAAACAGCTTGCAAGAGAGAAACACAAAGGCATGCAGACATAAACACACAAACACATATATACAGGATTATAAAGCAGTTTTATACCACCCAGAGCACTTTTACTCTGCAGTGGACTAAATGCAGCACTGAATGATTCCTGGCCCACTCAGCTCTATTTTAATGCCAGCAGTCATCTGTTTGTGTGTGTGTGTGTGTGTGTGTGTGTGTGTGTGTGTGTGTGTGTGTGTGTGTGTGTGTGTGTGTGTGTTTGTTGAGTAGCATGAAAATAGAAAGGTATTAAGGATCCACCGAGCGGATTCCCCGGCTCCTGCCTGAAGGTATTAAGGTACTTTGCTGTTCATTGAGCTCGATGACGACCTTTGCTTTGTTAATCCGTTAAAACAAATCTTGAACCCTGAAGACAATGTGTCTCTTTTTTTAAAAGTCATGGTAGAAAAGTCGGAGGGGGTATGAGTTTAGAATAAGTGCAAAGGATCAGTTCAAGCAAGTTTTGACTACTCGCACATGAAAGTTGAGGATCATGAGAGAAGCTTGGTGAAATTGTTGGTGTATCGATGATTTGGATTTGGAGCTTTGACAACTAAAGACAGCATGTGCAAAAATCTGATGGACTGTTGTTACAAACCAGGTGGGGAGTTCCTGTCCTCTGAAATGAAGCCAACCAGGAAGTAACTTAGAGCTGCATTCTATCAAAAGGCCACCAGGGGGCGACCGTCTCTATACAAGTCAATGGAGAATTCACCAACTTCTCACTTGATTTCTAACCTCAGTAAACGTTTTCAAAATGTGTTTATGGTCTCAATCGCTAGTTTAAAGCCTTCTTCAATGCAGTATGATGTTCATTTGGG
>JAJDFG010001022.1:37500-53516 GCA_021039105.1 Scomber colias | reverse complement strand
GGGAAAGAAGGAAAGACAGGCAAAAGGAAGGAGGGAAGAAAGGTGGGAAAGACAGACAGTGAAGGGACAGATGGAAGGAAGGAAGGAAGTTCTGCATCTCTGGACACGAGTACCTGGTCAACATGACGGTCCTGGAACCCTACCTGCAGGTCCTGTCACATGGAGGTAGGAAGGAAGGAAGGAAGGAAGGAAGGAAGGAAGGAAGGAAGGGAATAAGAAGGGAAGGAAGGAAAGACGGGCAAAAGGAAGGAGGGAAGAAAGGGAGGAAGGACAGATGGAAGGAAGGAACAAAGAAAGGACAAAAGGAAGTAGGAAGGACAGAAGGACGCTCCTGTTGTTACAGTGTTTAAAGGTGTGTAGTTAACATAGGCAGACGATGACTTTGATCATCAAACATTCATATTTTATCTGGTCGTGATGTGGCAACATTATAATAATAACAACCGCTTAGTGTACGGCTCGTAATAACCCGAGGCTAACTTTGGCCAAAAGACAAAAAAACAGCATAAAACAGTAACTTTAGTGCAAAGAAAGTGCAACAGCCTCATCTGATATAAAAACGAAATAAATTACATAGTAGAATTTCTCGATTCCTTAACTTCAGTAACCTTAAAGTATGAGACGGAGAACAGAAGTCGTCAAACAGCCAACTGAGATCTTTATTGTAGACTCTGCCTCTACAAGTCTTATAAACAGACCAGCACCACTATGACTGTACATAGCTGACAAAGAGAGTGCTGGAGACGTAGTTGTAAGCCTGAGTGTTTGAAGAAAGTCACCAGGGTCTTGCACTGATCAAAACAGGCTCTTGCGTCCCGTAGCTCTTCCTCCTCCTCTTCGTCATCTTCGCTGGTCTTGAAAGTATGCTTCAGCACAGTATTTATCACATGTGCTACACAGCTCTTGTGTGTCCACTGTGAGAGTGCTGCCTGCACATTTGCAGCTTGGTCGCTCACAAAACACCAGTTTGTCAATCTCATCAGGCGTCAAACCAAATTCACCCAACTGCTTCAGCAATTCTCCCTTTACTGGGGGATTTCCACTGGGTCCGTCAGCGGCGCGGAACGGCTGTGCTACGGTTTTAGCTCTGTCCTCTGCTCGGCGTCAACTCACACCGGGGAGCGTTACAGCAGCGGAGCTCTGGGAGAGAAATCTGCCTTTTAAAATGAAGTTGCACTGTTAATACAGTAATTACGGCACCCCAATCAAATCCGAATGAGAGCCTTCAGTCTACTGTAATTAATGTAGTAGCTAGTCTACAGTAATTACTGTAGTAGCTAGTCTACCGTGATTACTGTAGTAGCTAGTCTACCGTGATTACTGTAGTAGCTAGTCTACCGTAATTACTGTAGTAGCAGCACAACTAAACGGCCCGATTTTGTTAACTTGCTCAATTTTGGTTGATTTGGTAATTTTCTTATATGTTTGTGCTGATGTCATGTGTCAGTAGCTACGTAGCTAGATGGAGTCTTTATCTGTCTGTTTTATTCATGTTTGTTGCTGAAATACGATCGGGAGGCTGCACGGGTTGTTTTTATTTTGAAAAACGGAAGTTTTATTATGCCGATTCAGTGTCGGACTTCCTGTCTGGTGCAATCTGCTCTGTTGAGCTTGTCGCAAGGTTGGCAACGGCTCCGTCAAAAATAGAAATGCTACCTATTGATAGCGCTGTGGCGCGGGGAGCCGCTGCTGAGCCGTTGCTGACACGCTGCTGAAACGTTCCCGGTGGAAACACTCTCATTGGTTATAGTGTTACCGATCAGCTCCGGTGACCGTGGCGCAGCTGTAACGCACCGCTGATGGACCCAGTGGAAATTGGGCTTTAGGTTGACCGCCGTCTTCCTTAGGCCCGTGTGGGAATGCCACACGTGCAGATGACCCGACTGTTGAATTCCCAGTCATCTGATATGTAATGAAGGGTGATGCATGTGTAGCCTCACCTTCCTGAAGTCATCGGTCCACATGTCCGTGGAAGCCCCACATGCCTGTCCATCAGATATGGCTTCTTTAACTACTGGAAGGAGTTCTGCCCTGACACTGTCATATTTCTTTTGTATGAAACGAGATATTGTCATGCCACACGAAAGAAGGTCCCCCGCATCACACTGGCCATGTGTCGCACCAATGTCTACTAGCGTCTGTGCTAACTCCTTGAACGCAGGTGTTTCAAATGTTCTGAAAGCCCTCAAATCCTTTTCTCCAGGACCGCTTCCTTTGCTTTCTTCGGAACTGTGGCTATTTTGACAAATGATGACATTGACGTCTGTTGCGTTTTTGTATTCCTTTTCTTTGAGTTTGGCTTTTACCTCGCTCAGGGTGTCATCCATGTTGTTTCGCGCTCTCTGGCCTCAGCCTGCCACGCATGCGCAGTTCGACTTTTTACACTGACTGATCCGAGTCAGACCCCGCAGACTCGGTGTCTCTCGGTTTTTACACATTTTAGCAAACAGATCCGGGACCTGAGGTTGTAAAATCCAATCCGACCCGGACCCTAGTTGACTACTGAAAAAAATAATTTCGGTCGGCCCGATCCGAGTTAACCTCTAGTGTGTGCGTCTGTCTGGTTGACAGGTTACTATGGCGACGGGAGATGAACGCCATCATCCTCTTTACTTCCTGCTACCTGCCGGAGAACACGGTGGAGGACTACGAGTACGTCATGGACAACCTGTTCAGGTATATGAGTGTGTGTGGTGTGTGTGTGTGTGTGTGTGTGTGTGTGTGTGTGTGTGTTTGTGTGTGTGTGTGTGTGTGTTACTGTGTGTGTATTAATGTGTATTACTGTGTGTGTGTGTGTGTGTGTGTGTGCGTGTGTGTGTGTGTGTGTGTGTGTGTGTGTGTGTGTGTGTGTGTGTGTGTGTGTGTGCAGGTACATCGTGGGGACCTTAGATCTGATGGTATCAGAGAACTACCTGCTGGTCTACTTGTGTGCGATGGCTCCCAGAAACAAGCTGCCGTCCATCAAATGGCTCCATCAGTGCTATAACCTCCATCGACAGGAGGTACGCTGGGTTCACTCACCTGAACAGCACAGTGGGGGTGGAGCTATGACTGGGTTCACTCACCTGGACAGCACAGTGGGGTGGAGCTATCACTGAGTTCACTCACCTAGACAGCACAGTGGGGTGGACCTATCACTGGGTTCACTCACCTGGACAGCACAGTGGGGTGGAGCTATGACTGGGTTCACTCACCTGGACAGCACAGTGGGGTGGAGCTATCGCTGGGTTCACTCACCTAGACAGCACAGTGGGGTGGAGCTATCGCTGGTTTCACTCACCTGGATAGCACAGTGGGGGTGGAGCTATCACTGGGTTCACTTACCTGGACAGCACAGTGGGGGTGGGGCTATCGCTGGGTTCACTCACCTAGACAGCACAGTGGGGTGGAGCTATCACTGGGGTTCACTTACCTGGACAGCACAGTGGGGGTGGGGCTATCGCTGGGTTCACTCACCTGGACAGCACAGTGGGGTGGAGCTATCACTGGGTTCACTCACCTGGACAGCACAGTGGGGTGGAGCTAAAAAAATCTTGTTTCCATGACGACGGGGGGTGTTAATCATGTCACCTGTGTGTCTGCAGGCTGAAAAAGGACCTGAAGGGGCTGCTGGTCGTCCACCCGGCCTGGTACATCAAAGCTCTCATCACTGTGGTCAAACCCTTCATCAGGTCTGTAATACACACACACACACACACACACACACACACACACACACACACACACACACACACACCACACACATCTAGGCATCTAGGTAACCATAGCAACAGCATTGATGCTTCAGTGCCTGGCGTCTTTTGTTCAGGTGTCCACACAGAGACATTAATGGACACTGATTGGTCCTTGCCCACAGTCACCATGACAACAGAGCATCACACCCTGGTTACGACCAACGTAACCAGCACCTAGCAACAGCCAGATGATGCCAAAGCAACCACCCAAAACGCCTGTCTGACCTCCTGTTGACCTGTGTTGACCTGTGTTGACCTCTGACCTCCTGATGACCTCTGACCTCCTGTTGACCTGTCTGACCTCTGACCTTTGACCCGCAGTGATAAGTTCAGCAGGAAGATCCGGTTCATCCAGAGTCTGCAGGAGCTCTCCCAGTTCATCCCCACAGAGCGGCTGCAGATCCCCGAGGCCATCTGCCAGTAAGCCCTACTACTGCTCAGGTTCTACTGCTCAGGTTCTACTGCTACTCAGGTTCTACTGCTCAGATTCTACTGCTCAGGTTCTACTGCTGCTGCTCAGGTTCTACTGCTCAGGTTCTACTGCTGAGGTTCTACTGCTGCTATTCAGGTTCTACTGCTGAGGTTCTACTGCTGATACTCATGTTCTATTGCTGAGGTTCTACTGCTGCTGCTCATGTTCTATTGCTGAGGTTCTACTGCTGCTACTCACTTTCTACTGCTGAGGTTCTACTGCTCACATTCTACTGCTGCTATTCAGGTTCTACTGCTGAGGTTCTACTGCTGCTACTCACTTTCTACTGCTGAGGTTCTACTGCTGAGGTTTCTGCTGCTCAGATTCTACTGCTCAGGTTCTGCTGCTGAGGTTCTGCTGCTCAGATTCTACTGCTCAGGTTCTACTGCTGAGGTTCTACTGCTACTGCTCAGGTTCTACTGCTGAGGTTCTACTGCTGATACTCAGCTTCTACTGCTGAGGTTCTACTGTTGCTGCTCATGTTCTATTGCTGAGGTTCTACTGCTGCTGCTCATGTTCTATTGCTGAGGTTCTACTGTTGCTGCTCATGTTCTATTGCTGAGGTTTTACTGCTGCTATTCAGATTCTACTGCTGAGGTTCTACTGCTGATACTCAGCTTCTACTGCTGAGGTTCTACTGTTGCTGCTCATGTTCTATTGCTGAGGTTCTACTGCTGCTGCTCAGGTTCTACTGCTGCTATTCAGGTTCTACTGCTGAGGTTCTACTGCTGATACTCAGCTTCTACTGCTGAGGTTCTACTGTTGCTGCTCATGTTCTATTGCTGAGGTTCTACTGCTGATACTCAGCTTCTACTGCTGAGGTTCTACTGTTGCTGCTCATGTTCTATTGCTGAGGTTCTACTGCTGCTGCTCATGTTCTATTGCTGAGGTTCTACTGTTGCTGCTCATGTTCTATTGCTGAGGTTCTACTGCTGCTACTCACTTTCTACTGCTGAGGTTCTACTGATCAGGTTCTACTGCTGCTGCTCAGGTTCTACTACTGAGGTTCTACTGACTCCACTGATCTCTGTGTGTCGCTGCAGGTTCGATGAGAAGCTGAACCGATGACGGACGCAGCGGTCGACAGACTTGGTGGATCCTAAAGGTCAAAGGTCATCAGGAGCCTGCTGACCTTTGACCTCTACACAGACACTGAGGTTATTTATTCTGTGGGTGGGGGGGGGGGGGTGACAGGAAGTGACAGGAAGTGACAGGAAGTGACAGGAAGTGAGTGTCCGCCTGCTGTCGTCATGTGATCACAGATCTGACTCCACTGCTTCCTGTTAACTCG
Organism: Scomber colias; assembly: GCA_021039105.1. Lineage (NCBI taxonomy): Eukaryota > Metazoa > Chordata > Actinopteri > Scombriformes > Scombridae > Scomber > Scomber colias. The sequence continues at coordinate 48,019 of JAJDFG010001022.1, read as the reverse complement.
GCAGGAAACGTCCTTCTTCCCTCTCTCCCTCCCTCCTTCCTTCCTTCCTTCTGTCCTCCCTCTCTCCTACCTACCTTCCTTCTTCCTCCCTCCTTTCCTTACTTCTTCCTTCCTCCCTCTTTCCCTCATTCCTACCTTCCTTCCTTCCTTCCTCCCTCCCTCCTTCCTTCTTTCCTTCCTTCCTCATTTCTTTCCTCCCTCCCTCTCTCCCTCCCTCTCTCCCTCCCTCTCTCCCTCCTCCCTCCCTTCCTTCCTTCCTTCCTTCCTTCCTTCCTCCCTTCCTTCCTTCCTTCTTTCCTTCTGTCCTTCTTTCCTTCCCTCCCCCCTACCTTCCTTCCTCCCTCCCTTCTTTCCTTCCTTCTTTCTCCCTTCCTTCCTTCCTGTCGTCATGTGATCTCAGATCTGGATCGCTGTGATCAGCTGACTCCACTGCTTCCTGTTAGCTCGGCCCTTCAAAATAAAAACAGGAAATGTAAAAAAATGTTCTTATAACGTTCTCATGTTATAATGAGAAAATAAAAGAGAGTAAATATAATGAAGACAATAAGAGCTCATTAGTATCCAGGTACAGGTCACATGATCAAAACTACGATCAAACATTTTATAAATTATATTATTTTATTAAATTAAATTAGCTCCTTTTCTTTTTATAGTTTTAATATTTTACTCAGATGAAGAGAGTCAACGTCTTTAACCCTCGTGGGGTCCTCAGATCAAGGAAAGTAAGGAAGGAAGGAAGGAAGGAAGGAAGGAGGGAGGGAGGGAGGGAGGGAGGAAGGAAGGAAGGAAGGAAGGAAGGAAGGAAGGAAGGAAGGAGGGAAGTAGGGAAGTGAGGGAAGTGAGGAAAGAAGGAAATACGTCTTTAACCCTCGTGGTGTCCTCAGGTCAAGGAAGGAAGGAAGGAAGGAAGGAAGGAAGGAAGGAAAGAAGGAAGGAGGAAGGAAGGAAGGAATGAGGGAAGTGAGGAAAGAAGGAAATACATCTTTAACCCTCGTGGTGTCCTCAGGTCAAGGAAGGAAGGAGGGAAGGAGGGAAGGAAGGGAGGAGGGAGGAGGGAGGAGGGAAGGAGGGAAGGAAGGGAGGAAGGAAGGAAGGAAAAAGGGAGGAAGGAAGGAAGGAAGGAGGGAAGGAAGGAAGGAAGGAAAGAAAGAAGGGAGGAGGGAAGGAAGGAAGGAAGGAAGGAAGTACGGACACGAGGATTTTTGAAGTGTATATTTTATTGTCTTGGTATAAAATGTGTTATATGTGTGACGGTGTTTCCTCTGGGAATAAAAATAAAAGCATCTCTGTTGTTCTTATTAATCTGAAGTTGATTTTAATCAGAACGTCTCCATGACGATAGAGCAGGGGTGTCAAACATGAGGCCCGTGGGCCAGAACCGGCCCGCCAAGGGGTGCAATCCGGCCCACTTTCCTTCCTGAGTTCTTAAATTTATGAGCTGGAAACAGACGAATCCAAAGATGTGAGGAACATTAGAGGAACATTACATGAACACATGAGGAACATCAGAGGAACATTACAGGAACACATGAGGAACATCAGAGGAACATTACAGGAACATTACAGGAACATTACAGGAACACATGAGGAACATTACAGGAACATTAGAGGAACACATGAGGAACATTACAGGAACATTAGAGGAACACATGAGGAAAATTTAAGGAACATTAGAGGAACACATGAGGAACATTACAGGAACATTAGAGGAACACATGAGGAACATTACAGGAACACATGAGGAACATTAGAGGAACATTACAGGAACATTACAGGAACATTAGAGGAACACATGAGGAACATTAGAGGAACACATGAGGAACATCAGAGGAACACATGAGGAACATTAGAGGAACATCAGAGGAACAGCAGAGGGAGCTGTGGTGTAGTTACTGCAGGGCTCCAGCAGAGGGAGCGGTGGTGTAGTTACTGCAGGGCTCCAGCAGAGGGAGCGGTGGTGTAGTTACTGCAGGGCTCCAGCAGAGGGAGCGGTGGTGTAGTTACTGCAGGGCTCCAGCAGAGGGAGAGGTGGTGTAGTTACTGCAGGGCTCCAGCAGAGGGAGCGGTGGTGTAGTTACTGCAGGGCTCCAGCAGAGGGAGCGGTGGTGTAGTTACTGCAGGGCTCCAGCAGAGGGAACGGTGGTGTAGTTACTGCAGGTTACTGCAGGTCAAGGAAGGAAGGAAGGAAGGAAGAAAGGAAGGAAGAAAGGAAGGAAGGAAGGAAGGAAGAAAGGAAGGAAGAAAGGAAGGAAGGAAGGAAGGAAGAAAGGAAGGAAGGGACGAGGGGAGGAAGGAAGGAAGGAAGGAAGGAAGTGAGGAAAGAAGGAAATACGTCTTTAACCCTCGTGTTGTCCTCAGGTCATGGAAGGAAGGAAGGAAGGATGGAGTGAGGAAGGGAGGAGGGAAGGAAAGAAAGAAGGAAGGAAGGAAGGAAGGAAAGAAAGAAGGGAGGTGGGAAGGAAGGAAGGAATGAGGGAAGGAAAGGAAGGAAGGAGGGAATGAAAGAGTCCTGTGGGCCTGTTCTATCTCAATTGTATGATGATTAATGTGGAGCTTCTCCGTCAACAGCTTCCTCACATTTTTCACCCTCTGACTCTTTAATTCCATCAATGATGACATTGTTTCGTCTGGACTGGCCTTCCATGTAATCAGATTTATCATTGAGAGTAATAAGACTTTTGCTGACTGTTTCCATATCCTTTTTGGTGATTTGTCATCATATGTCATCATGTCTTGCTGTAGGTTTTGAAGTCATGAAACTCCTTTTGAGTAAATTCCAGACTAGCCTTGAGATCATGGACTTCTCTCATCAGCTCCCCAACTCTTTTGTTTGAGGAATCAAAAAGGATTTCAACACAGGATTTGAAGTTTTTTCTCCTGTTGTTCTCAGAGAGATATATAGGAAGGAAGAAAGGAAGGAAGGAAGGAAGGAAGGAAGGAGGGAGATATATAGGAAGCCTTTTGCTGCTCAAGTAATTCACGCACCTGAGCCATGGAAGCAAGTTCCTCAGTTATCAGTGGCTTTTGCTTTTGGTGGCATGGCAAAGGTTGATTACTTACAGCTGGTCTACTTAGCCAGATCTTTTGCCAGAAGCAGGAGCTGGGTCTCTGGATCTTTGTTAGGTTGATTCAGCACAGCAGAGAAGTAGGCCGAAAATGTATCCACCAAATATCAAATCTTTCAGAAATCATCCAAGATTTTTTACTGCTTGTCCACTTAAATTGATTCTAGGGCGTCGAGCAGCCCTTAGAATTAAAAACTTTGAAGACTCACAGATAAAATAATTCTTAGACCAAGTTGGAACCTGCTGCTGCTGCTGCTGCAGTTGCGGGTCATAAAACCCGCAACTGGGTCGGCTGGTCTGTCGCACTGCCCGGTCCAGTGCTGTGAGGATGATCCGGGTCACAAGAGTTCATCAGTGAAGAGCTGGTTCCTCCAGATCCCCAACATGTTCTGGAATAGCCTCACTGAAATGACCCTAACAGCAGCACAAAGGGCAGCAGTATCCTCCATGTGTGGACCACAGAGGGTCAATCACCTGACCCAGTAAGGTGATGTGTGCAGCAACAGACGGGCCCACAGTCCGGCTCACATCAAAACCACTTCCAAAAACAATGGGTTCTTTCAAAGTCCAAAAAAGTGAAGAACAAGTCTTTACCCTCTCCTTTTTAGAAAGTCCCCAAATTCTAAAAAGACTCTGATAGAAGTCCTCAAGTTTTGTTTTCCAAAATCCATTAGAAACAGGGATTCCTGCAGTCCCAGTCCCCAACCCTGAGCCAGGACAGTCCAAGCCACAGACCTCCACACCAGGTCTGTGGGTCCAGTCAGCATGTATGAGACACTGCCCCCCCTCTTCTCTGGGGAGGAAGAGGACACTCTGTGGGACCCAGTGGAGATGGTCCCAGAAACAATCCAACATCACCGCTTGGACTTTGGCCAGCAGGGTCACAGGAGGTCCACACAAGAGAACCCCCAGATACTTGATCCCTCCTCCCTTCCAGGTAAACCCCCAGATACTTGATCCCTCCTCCCCTCCAGGTAGACCCCCAGATACTTGATCCCTCCTCCCTTCCAGGTAAACCCCTAGATACTTGATCCCTCCTCCCTTCCAGGTAAACCCCCAGATACTTGATCACTCCTCCCTTCCAGGTAGACCCCCAGATACTTGGTCCCTCCTCCCTTTCAGGTAAGCCCCCCAGATACTTGATCCCTCCTCCCCTTGAGGTAAACCCCCAGATACTTGATCCCTCCTCCCTTCCAGGTAAACCCCCAGATACTTGGTCCCTCCTCCCTTCCAGGTAAACCCCAGATACTTGATCCCTCCTCCCCTCCAGGTAAAACCCCAGATACTTGATCCCTCCTCCCTTCCAGGTAAACCCCCAGATACTTGATCCCTCCTCCCTTCCAGGTAAACCCCCAGATACTTGATCCCTCCTCCCTTCCAGGTAAACCCCCAGATACTTGATCCCTCCTCCCCTCCAGGTAGACCCCCAGATACTTGATCCCTCCTCCCTTCCAGGTAAACCCCCAGATACTTGATCCCTCCTCCCTTCCAGGTAACCCCCCAGATACTTGATCCCTCCTCCCCTCCAGGTAAACCCCCATATACTTGATCCCTCCTCCCTTCCAGGTAAACCCCCAGATACTTGATCCCTCCTCCCTTCCAGGTAAACCCCCAGATACTTGATCCCTCCTCCCTTCCAGGTAAACCCCCAGATACTTGATCCCTGCTCCCTTCCAGGTAAACCCCCAGATACTTGATCCCTCCTCCCCTCCAGGTAGACCCCCAGATACTTGATCCCTCCTCCCCTCCAGGTAGACCCCCAGATACTTGATCCCTCCTCCCTTCCAGGTAAACCCCCAGATACTTGATCCCTCCTCCCTTTCAGGTAAACCCCCAGATACTTGATCCCTCCTCCCTTCCAGGTAAGCCCCCCAGATTCGTGGTCCCTCCTCCCCTCCAGGTAACCCCCAGATACTTGATCCCTCCTCCCCTCCAGGTAAACCCCCAGATACTTGATCCCTCCTCCCTTCCAGGTAAGCCCCCCAGATACTTGATCCCTCCTCCCCTCCAGGTAACCCCCAGATACTTGATCCCTCCTCCCCTCCAGGTAAACCCCCAGATACTTGATCCCTCCTCCCCTCCAGGTAAACCCCCAGATACTTGATACCTGCTCCCTTCCAGGTGGTCTGTGTGACTCCAATCTGATGGTAGAAAAGGGGAATGAAGTCTCTCCGATAGGTTATGACGTTTAAAGGAGACACCAAAATCTGTCTGAGGTTACTTTTATGTAATTCTGTCACTTTGGGTTTCTTCTTCGTGGAATGTTAATGGATCTGTGTTTGTCCCAGAGAGAGACCGTGTCTGTCTGCTGCTTTGGGTCAATCAATCAAACTTTATTTATATAGCACCTTTCATACAAACTAGTTCAAAGTACTTAAAGTAAAGGAGGACAGAATCAGTACTAGAATATTACATTCTTGTCTCTATATTGAAGCACATTTGCCTAATTTACTTATTTTACAGATATTGATGGCATATCTTTCTATTTTTCTATTAAATATAAGTTTAATGAATTTTAATTTTGTCATCCTTTGAGTTTTAATGGTGATCATTTAGAAAATAAATAATTCTGTATGTTCAGAACGGGTGTACTCATTTATGCCGTGTACTGTATTAGAAAAAAGAGCATGAAACTGTCACATACAATAAATGAAGGCTGAACAAACATTCAATTCTGTCAAACATCAGATTTATTTATTGGAAACAGCAGAACAAAGATAAAACACTTCATTTCACTAAATAATATTTCCTTTTGTTCGGTTACATTAACTCAAAAAGTTCAATAACTCAATAACACATGTAAGCTGAATAAGTAGTATATAGTCTATAAAAGGAAGAGAAGAAACAAAGATATAAACTCATCAAACATGCGGATAGATTTTTAAATGATTTCTTGACTCAACATTTATCCAGATGAGATCATGTAAATATTCAACCCTTACATTCTGTCAAATTTGACCCGTTTTGACATTTAACAGCTTGTAAAAACACTGCAAATGTCTTTTATTGTGAAATTTGATGACTTTTCCTAAAGTGGCCCAAAATGTACAAAAATATAAATATTTTAAAAGTTATATTTTTGCATAGATGCTACTAATGTTTGTCCATTGAGGCTGTTCTGGGTCAGATTATCTCTGTATCTATGTCCATGTGTGTCCCCACACTTCCACAAAGCTCTGCTCACTTTACCTTTAAATACATTTACATCATTATTATATGTTATATTTCATGTCTGAGTTCTGAGTCTCTCTGCTCTGAAACATGAATCAAGCTTTAATCACATTTATTGATCAGTCAGATTATTGACTATTGATGCTTTCTGAACGCATCTGTGCTTCAACATTTGGTAGAAACACTTTTTAAGAGGAGAACAAACTGAGGAGAGAATATGAACAGTATGAGAGAATATGAACAGTATGTAAAAGGTTAAGTAAAAATGTTAAAGCTCACACGAGAGATTAATATTCTGTCAAACTATAATTATGAACAGATAATTATGTTACAAATGGTCCAATCAGACCTCCTCTCTGCTCTTCTTCTAGTGGTTTTAATACAGGTCTTACTACTTCCTGTTTTGGCACTGAGCGTTGGTGCTGGATGGAAATCAGAAGCTGTGGAATCGAACAATATGGACGTCATTCCTCGCCGTGCTGAGCTGCAAAAACCTGTCAGACTGAGAGGAGAGATGAAACCAAACATGATTTTCTTCTTCAGAGGGTTTGTGTGGCTCCTCGGAGGTCCTACTTTGCTCCCCGAGCTCCTTCCTCTCCAGCTGGCTCTCCTTCCTCTCCAGTTGGCTCTCCTTCCTCTCTAGCCGGCTCTCCTTCAGCTCTGGAAACACCCAGGTTATAATAATCCAGCTCAATGTTCTCCTGTGGGCCTGACTTCTGCCCCCTGCTGGCCTGGAGAGACATGACAACACAGATCTAAGTGACTGCATCACTCCTCTCTTCAGTATAAACAGGCTGAGTGCTTCATTTCAACCAGTCCTCTAAACAAACATGTTCAGTACCTTCAGGATGAAATAGAGGGCAGTGATAGACAGCAGCAGAGTCACCGGCAGGACGACCAGTATGATGATAAAAACTTTTGGATCTGATGAGACACATTCAGTCATCACATTAGATCACATGACATCATGAGGACAACAGCTCCCATCAAACAGAAACTTTACTGACGTTAAATCGCCTAAAATCAGTGAAGTCTGAAGCAGCTAGTTGATTCAGCTCTTAGAGAATAAGTTCATCTGATCCTCTCTGTATGCTGATGATGTTCAAGAAAAACCACTCATGTGTTCACAGCTGCTTTGAAAGAATGAATGAAAGTCTGCTGATTCTCTCCTTAAAGCTCCTGTCTGCTTAAAATGATTCAACTGATTGTTAACAGTCAACATCTTTACATGCAGTTAAATCAGATGTGATCCTGGTGAAGCTCTGAGTTCATCATTTAAACCCTGTTTATTATCATTATAGTGCTTATCTGGCTTCACTTTTACTTTCCACTACACCACAGTTGTTATGGTTGAATAATGTTAAAGAAGCCGGGAAGGAAACAGTTTACAGCTCCTTCATCAGATTGTGACTCAGCTTTCTGTAGGTCGCTGGGTCGCTCCGGCTGCCTCATGACTTTTTATCAAACATGGAAACAAAGTCAGTGTGACGTCTCAGTTGGACTGAGCTTCACACTCTGCTTCAGCTTACCTGTGACAGTGAGAGAGAGCAGACGGCTCTCAGAGGAGAAGTTATGAGAAAAAACATAGACGCCATAAACACAGCTGTAGTTTCCTTGGTGGGCGGGGTCTGCAGCAGGAAACAGGAAGTCAGCAGAGTGATTGACAGCTGGCTGGGTGTAGTTGTATGTTGTGTTGGAGGAGGTGAAGGTGAGCTGGAAGGAGCCTCCTGGGTACTGAGGCTGGACGGAGCAGCTGATGGTGAAGCTGGAGCCCTGGAGAACCTGAAACCCCTGCTGCTGGGCCCCGGAGACCCCGTCCATGGTAGGAGACACAGAGATGATTGGCTGAAGCAGCAGGTCTGTAAATACAGAGAGGTGATTGGCTGAAGCAGCAGGTCTGTAAATACAGAGAGGTGTGGCACCCTGGACATTTTAGGGGCTCAGATTATTTTCAGATGTGTTGTTGTATTAGTTTGTTATGTTAGTGACTGGCGCTGTAATCCTTTGCTGAAGGAAGTTAGCCCAGTCATAGTGGACACAGTCACAGTAGAAGCAACAGGAGAGTACTGATGCTAGACTGTCTTTTTGTTGTGTATTTCACTACAAATAAAACCATCTGGCACCTGGATGAACATTGTCTACATTCAGCGTGGAACAAGATGATGAATCCTTCTTCTTCTGTGAGAAGCTGAATGTTGTTTTCTCCTCATTTGTTTGTTGAGATAAATGAACGTTGATCACTGAGAGATGATCACACAGCACAGAGAACTCCTACATTCATGTGTAATACAGAGGAGTCAGAGAGCAGAGGAGGAAACACATTAACATCCTCAGCTGCCTTCAGAGGCCTGTACTACGAAGCTGGATTTTCTCTTATCGAGGTAACTTCAGGGTTAACTCTGGGTTTTCCGTACTACGAAGCTGGTTCACTTCTTACCGGGGTAAATCACCATGGTAACTTATGCTGAACGGCTAACCTGCTCCGGAGCAGGTTATGTTCTGGATAAGAGATCAACGAGTACAAAAGCACCACCTCCTGACCAATCAGCTCTCTTAGAAAATGACCTGCCCATTCTTAAAAGATCCTGTCAACATTGGTGCGCGGATCGTGAGAGGAGCGCTTAGGAGAGAAAGAGTTTTTAGTGATAGATGCAATTTTTTAATTGGCCAAAATATATATTTAAAAAATAATCATTGAGGCACGTGGGGGATATTATTCTGTAGGTTTGACATCCTGAGATCAAAGGGTCAGGGAGCATAATAACTTTATTTATTTATTGTAATTGTAAAAAATTGACGAAAAGATATTTGTAAAATAATCCTTGAGGCACATGAGGGATATTGGTCTGTATGTTATACAGTTGGTTTGAAATCATTCACTCAAATGGTTGAAGCGCATAATAGGTTTGTATTTTGAATGTTGAATATTAAACTAACTTAATGTCTCTTATGAGAGGAAGGGCACTGAGGAAGCGCTCTGCCCCAAACGTCTGTGCCGTAATAAAGTGACATTGTGTGATCAGAGTGCTGTCCGTTTATATTGTCTGATAAATTAATATTGTATGATGTTGTGAATTTACACATTAACAGAGTCGGCAATTTTCTGCCAGCATTCCTTCCTGGCTTTTGCTGCTGCATCAGTGTTGCTTTTGGCCTGGATGATGTGATTGAATTCTTCATATTGTTGAAGAATAATTGTCTGCTCCTCCATGGTAAAGTAGTCTGCTCTGCAGGGTTTCTGCATGTTTGTGATTGGTCAGACGCTGCAAACACCTCCCCTTTATGTGAGCGCGCAGTGATCCAGATTGGAAAACCCTGGGTTGATTTACCGAGTTGATAACCAGCTTCGTAGTACCGCTTATGCTAGACTGCGAATATCTGGATAAGTCAACCCAGGTAACGGAGAGATATCCTGGATAGGTTAATCCAGCTTCGTAGTACAGGCCTCGGATCAGACAGAAAACAGCTGCAGTTTGATTCATCTGAGACCATCAACATGTTAATAAGACATTCATACAACACTGCATACACAATAGTTTCCTACAGAAATGATTGGAAGATATTTAACCTGTTAGCAAACTGTTGCTTCTTTGTTCAGACACAGACCAACAACTATATTCATTTGTGATGTAGTTGTTTGTAAGGTGGATGTGACTGAGCTGGCTCAGGAGAACTGCAGAGTGTGTGAGTGAACCACAGCAGGTTGATTAAAGGTTCAGATTGTTTCAGTTTGAATCAATGAGCCTCCAGGAACAAGCTAACTTCTCTACCCTTTAGGAAGCCGTCATCCTCCATAAGTTTACAGTTCAGTTCAATGGAAACCACCAACTATCACTGTGACAGAGGAAGGAGAGTATTACTGTCAGAGATGACGTCACTGATGGACTTACCTGAGCAGGTGAGCTCCACCATGGAGGAAGAGTAACCTGATGATACACAGTCCGTCAGTGTAGATCCAGACTGAAGACAGTCAGGCTCGATCCTCCATACAGGTCTGTCTGAGGACACCTTTCTGCTTCCTGTTGAAACAGCAGAGCCACAGTCCAATTCTCTGCAGGCAACAGCTGCTTCCTTCAGGGTCCAGCCATAGTCACTCACTGGTCTCCACTCTCCCTGTTTCACCTCCAGTGTACCTGCACAGCGACTGGCTCCTCCCACCAACCTGACAGGCTCTGAACAGAAACAAGAGAGTCATCAGTAAAATAATGAAGTGAGTTTCATTAGAACAGAAACAAGAGAGTCATCAGTAAAAGAATAAAGTGAGTTTCATTAGAACAGAAACA
>JAJDFG010001022.1:15000-32500 GCA_021039105.1 Scomber colias | reverse complement strand
AACCATGGCAACCGATATTAATTAGTAAAGCTTCAGAGAGGCTGGCTGCACTAAACTGGGTCATCTGATAAAGTCTTCTGGAAAAGGATGGAAGGAAGGAAGGAAGAAAGGAAGGAAAGGAGGGAGGAAGGAAGGAAAGAAGGAAGAAAGGATGGAAGGAAAGGAAGGAGGGAAGGAAGGAAGGGAGGAAGGAAGGAAAGGAAGCATGGAAGGGAAAGGAAGGAGGAAGGAAGGAAGGAAGGAAGGAAGGAAAGGAAACTATTGGACTATTCATTTCACTAAAACACGTGGACATCCATTCCAAGGAAGGAAGGAAAGGAAAGGAGGGAGGAATGAAGGAAGGAGGAAGGAAGGATGGAAGGAAAGGAAAGGCGGGAGGAAGGAAGAAATGAAGGGAGGATGGAAAGGAAGGAAGGAAGGAGGGAAGGAAAGGAAGGAAGGAGGGGAAGGAAGGAACGAAGGACATGTGGTGTGTTTTACAGCTGTTAAATGTTAAAATGGGTCAGATGTGAGTCAAACAGTGTTTAAGGGTCAAACAGCAGGTCCTCTTCTGTCCAGCAGGGGGAGCTCTGTCCACACATTACTGCTGGGAACCCTACTGAGCATGTGCAATCTGAGGTACTCGTACTTTACTACAGTACAGTTAGAGGTACTTGTACTTTACTGTAGTACAGTTAGAGGTACTAGTACTTTACTGTAGTACACTTAGAGGTACTTGTACTTTACTGTAGTACACTTAGAGGTACTTGTACTTTACTGTAGTACAGTTAGAGGTACTAGTACTTTACTGTACTACAGTTAGAGGTACTTGTACTTTACTGTAGTACAGTTAGAGGTACTTGTACTTTATTGTAGTACAGTTAGAGGGTACTAGTACTTTACTGCAGTACAGTTAGAGGTACTAGTACTTTACTGTAGTACAGTTAGAGGTACTTGTACTTTACTGTAGTGCAGTTAGAGGTACTAGTACTTTACTGCAGTACAGTTTGAGGTACTTGTACTTTACTGGTAGTGCAGTTAGAGGTACTAGTACTTTACTGTAGTACACTTAGAGGTACTTGTACTTTACTGTAGTACAGTTAGAGGTACTAGTACTTTACTGTAGTAACACTTAGAGGTACTTTACTGTAGTACAGTTAGAGGTACTAGTACTTTACTATAGTACAGTTAGAGGTACTAGTACTTTACTGTTGTACAGTTAGAGGTACTTATACTTTACTGTAGTACAGTTAGAGGTACTAGTACTTTACTGTAGTACTGTTAGAGGTACTAGTACTTTACTGTAGTGCAATTAGAGGTACTTATACTTTACTGTAGTACAGTTAGAGTGTACTAGTACTTTACTTTACTGGGGGGAGTCCAGTTTGGAGACCTCATAATCTCCTTTCTGCTGTTCATGGTTGATGTTGTTCTGCTGGACTCTACAGGTGAAGTCCTCCAACAGGCTCTGGGACGGGTTTGCAGATGAATGCTCCTTCAGGTTGGGGGGAGTTTAACCCTTTATAGGACACTCATTGAAAGGAAGGGAGGAAGGAAGGAAGATGGAGGAAGGAAAGAGAAGGAAGGACAGAGGAAAGAAGGAAGAAGGAAGGTAGGGGGGAGAAAGAAAGAGAGAAGGAGGGAGGGAGGAAGGACAGATGGAAGGAAGGAAAGGAAGGAAGGAAGGATGGAGGACAGAAAGAAGGAAGGGAGGAGAGAAGGAGGGAGGGGAGGAAGGACAGATGGAAGGAAGGAAAGGAAGGAAGGATGGAGGAAATGAGAACGATGGAGGGAGAAAGGAAAAGAGGAAGGGAAGAAAGAAGGCAGGGAGGAAGGAAAGGAAGGAAGGAAGGAAGGAAGGAAAGAAGCAAGAAAGGAAGGAAGGAAGGAAGGAAAGAAGGAAGGGAAGAAAGAAGGCAGGGAGGGAGGAAAGGAAGGAAGGAAAGGAAGGAAAGAAGGAAGGAAGGAAGGAACGAAGGAACGAAGGAAGGAAGGAAGGAAGGATATTTTGGGATATTTACAGAAGTTACCAAATATAATTATTTGCCCAATAAAGGGTCTGATGCTGATCCTCTCTGACTCTCAAGGTGCAGCGGGGGGGGGGGGGGAGGGGGGGGGGGAGTCCAGTTTTCCATAATGTCCTTTCTGCTGTTTACGGTTGATGTTGTTCTGCTGGACTCTACAGGTGAAGTCCTCCTACAGGCTCTGGGACAGTTTGCAGATGAATGCCCCTTCGGGGGGGGGGGGGAATTTAACCCTTTATAGGACACTCATTGAAAGGAAGGGAGGAAGAGAAGGAAGGATGGAAAGAAGGAAGGAAGGAAGGTAGGGGGAGGACTTTTACTTGTACTTTTACTGTAGTACAGTTAGAGGTACTAGTACTTTACTGCAGTACAGTTAGAGGTACTAGTACTTTACTGCAGTACAGTTTGAGGTACTAGTACTTTACTGTAGTGCAGTTAGAGGTACTAGTACTTTACTGTAGTACACTTAGAGGTACTTGTACTTTACTGTAGTGCAGTTAGAGGTACTAGTACTTACTGTAGTACACTTAGAGGTACTTGTACTTTACTGTAGTACAGTTAGAGGGTTAGAGGTACTAGTACTTTACTGCAGTACAGTTAGAGGTACTAGTACTTTACTGTAGTACAGTCTGAGGTACTAGTACTTTACTGTAGTACAGTTAGAGGTACTTGTACTTTACTGTAGTACAGTTAGAGGTACTAGTACTTTACTGCAGTACAGTTTGAGGTACTTGTACTTTACTGTAATACAGTTAGAGGTACTAGTACTTTACTTTAGAACAGTTTGAGGTACTAGTACTTTACTGTAGTACAGTTAGAGGTACTTGTACTTTACTGTAGTACAGTCTGAGGTACTAGTACTTTACTTTAGAACAGTTTGAGGTACTAGTACTTTACTGTAGTACAGTTAGAGGTATTTGTACTTTACTGTAGTGCAGTTAGAGGTACTAGTACTTTACTGCAGTACAGTTTGAGGTACTTGTACTTTACTGTAGTGCAGTTAGAGGTACTAGTACTTTACTGTAGTACACTTAGAGGTACTTGTACTTTACTGTAGTACAGTTAGAGGTACTAGTACTTTACTGTAGTACTGTTAGAGGTACTAGTACTTTACTGTAGTACAGTTAGAGGTACTTGTACTTTACTGTAGTACACTTAGAGGTACTTGTACTTTACTGTAGAACAGTTAGAGGTACTAGTACTTTACTGTAGTGCAGTTAGAGGTACTTTGCTGTAGTACAGTTAGAGGTACTAGTACTTTACTGTAGTACAGTTAGAGGTACTCGTACTTTACTGTAGTACAGTTTGAGGTACTTGTACTTTACTGTAGTACTGTTAGAGGTACTAGTACTTTACTGTAGTACTGTTAGAGGTACTAGTATTTTACTATAGTGCAGTTTGAGGTACTAGTACTTTACTGTACCACAGTTAGAGGTACTTGTACTTTACTGTAGTACAGTTAGAGGAACTTGTACTTTATTGTAGTACAGTTAGAGGTACTAGTACTTTACTGCAGTACAGTTAGAGGTACTAGTACTTTACTGTAGTACAGTTAGAGGTACTAGTACTTTACTGTAGCACTGTTAGAGGTACTAGTACTTTACTGCAGTACAGTTTGAGGTACTTGTACTTTACTGTAGTGCAGTTAGAGGTACTAGTACTTTACTGTAGTACACTTAGAGGTACTTGTACTTTACTGTAGTACAGTTAGAGGTACTAGTACTTTACTGTAGTACACTTAGAGGTACTTTACTGTAGTACAGTTAGAGGTACTAGTACTTTACTATAGTACAGTTAGAGGTACTAGTACTTTACTGTTGTACAGTTAGAGGTACTTATACTTTACTGTAGTACAGTTAGAGGTACTAGTACTTTACTGTAGTACAGTTAGAGGTACTAGTACTTTACTGTAGTGCAATTAGAGGTACTTATACTTTACTGTAGTACAGTTAGAGGTACTAGTACTTTACTTTACTGGGGGGAGTCCAGTTTGGAGACCTCATAATCTCCTTTCTGCTGTTCATGGTTGATGTTGTTCTGCTGGACTCTACAGGTGAAGTCCTCCAACAGGCTCTGGGACGGTTTGCAGATGAATGCTCCTTCAGGTTGGGGGGAGTTTAACCCTTTATAGGACACTCATTGAAAGGAAGGGAGGAAGGAAGGAAGGATGGAGGAAGGAAAGGAAGGAAGGACAGAGGAAAGAAGGAAAGAAGGAAGGTAGGGGGGAGGAAAGAAAGAGAGAAGGAGGGAGGGAGGAAGGGAAGAAAGAAGGAATAAAAGGAGGAAGGAAAGAAGGAAGGGAGGTGAGAAGGAGGGAGGGAGGAAGGACAGATGGAAGGAAGGAAAGGAAGGAAGGAAGGATGGAGGAAAGAAAGAAGGAAGGGAGGAGAGAAGGAGGGAGGGAGGAAGGACAGATGGAAGGAAGGAAAGGAAGGAAGGATGGAGGAAATGAGGAACGATGGAGGGAGAAAGGAAAAGAGCAAGGAAGGAAAGAAGCAAGAAAGGAAGGAAGGAAGGAAGGAAGGAAGGAAGGGAAGAAAGAAGGCAGGGAGGGAGGAAAGGAAGGAAGGAAGGAAGGAAAGAAGGAAGGAAGGAAGGAAGGAAGGAAGGAACGAAGGAAGGAAGGAAGGAAGGAAGTAGTACTGCATACTACATCACTATAATACTGCAGTACTTTTACTGCAATACTGCATACTACATCACTATAATACTGCAGTACTTTTACTGTAATACTACATACTACATCACTATAATACTGCAGTACTTTTACTGTAATACTACATACTACATCAGTATAATACTGCAGTACTTTTACTGTAATACTGCATACTACATCACTATAATACTGCAGTACATTTACTGTAATACTGCATACTACATCACTATAATACTGCAGTACTTTTACTGTAATACTGCATACTACATCACTATAATACTGCAGTACTTTTACTGTAATACTGCATACTACATCACTCATAATACTGCAGTACTTTTACTGTAATACTGCATACTACATCACTCATAATACTGCAGTACTTTTACTGTAATACTGCAATACTTTTACTGTAATACTGCATACTACATCACTATAATACTACAGTACTTTTACTGTAATACTGCATACTACATCACTATAATACTGCAGTACTTTTACTGTAATACTGCATACTACATCACTATAATACTGCAGTACTTTTACTGTAATACTGCATACTACATCACTATAATACTGCAGTACTTTTACTGTAATACAGCATACTACATCACTATAATACTGCAGTACTTTTACTGTAATACTGCATACTACATCACTATAATACTGCAGTACTTTTACTGTAATACTACATACTACATCACTATAATACTGCAGTACTTTTACTGTAATACTGCATACTACATCACTATAATATTGCAGTACTTTTACTGTAATACTGCATACTACATCACTCATAATACTGCAGTACTTTTACTGTAATACTGCATACTACATCACTATAATACTGCATTACTTTTATTGTAATACAGCATACTACATCACTATAATACTGCAGTACTTTTACTGTAATACTACATACTACATCACTATAATACTGCAGTACTTTTACTGTAATACTGCATACTACATCACTATAATACTGCAGTACTTTTATTGTAATACAGCATACTACATCACTATAATACTGCAGTACTTTTACTGTAATACTGCATACTACATAACTATAATACTGCAGTACTTTTACTGTAATACTGCATACTACATCACTATAATACTGCAGTACTTTTACTGTAATATTGCATACTACATCACTATAATACTGCACTACTTCTACTGTAATACTACATACTACATCACTATAATACTGCAGTACTTTTACTGTAATACTGCATACTACATCACTATAATACTGCAGTACTTTTACTGTAATACTGCATACTACATCACTATAATACTGCAATACTTTTACTGCAATACTGTATACTACATCACTATAATACTGCAGTACTTTTACTGTAATACTGCATACTACATCACTCATAATACTGCAGTACTTTTACTGTAGTACTGCAGTACTTTTACTGTAATACTGCATACTACATCACTATAATACTACAGTACTTTTACTGTAATACTGCATACTACATCACTATAATACTGCAGTACTTTTACTGTAATACTGCATACTACATCACTATAATACTGCAGTACTTTTACTGTAATACTGCATACTACATCACTCATAATACTGCAGTACTTTTACTGTAATACTGCATACTACATCACTATAATACTGCAGTACTTTTACTGTAATACTGCATACTACATCACTATAATACTGCAGTACTTTTACTGTAATACTGCATACTACATCACTATAATACTGCAGTACTTTTACTATAGTACTACATACTACATCACTATAATACTGCAGTACTTTTACTGTAATACTGCATACTACATCACTATAATACTGCAGTACATTTACTGTAATACTGCATACTACATCACTCATAATACTGCAGTACTTTTACTGTAATACTGCAGTACTTTTACTGTAATACTGCATACTACATCACTATAATACTACAGTACTTTTACTGTAATACTGCATACCACATCACTATAATACTACAGTACTTATACTGTAATACTGCATACTACATCACTATAATACTGCAGTACTTTTACTGTAATACTGCATACTACATCACTATAATACTGCAGTACTTTTACTGAAATACTGCATACTACATCACTCATAATACTGCAGTACTTTTACTGTAATACAGCATACTACATCACTATAATACTGCAGTACTTTTACTGTAATACTGCATACTACATCACTATAATACTGCAGTACTTTTACTGTAATATTGCATACTACATCACTATAATACTGCACTACTTCTACTGTAATACTACATACTACATCAACTATAATACTGCAGTACTTTTACTGTAATACTGCATACTACATCACTATAATACTGCAGTACTTTTACTGTAATACTGCATACTACATCACTATAATACTGCAATACTTTTACTGCAATACTGTATACTACATCACTATAATACTGCAGTACTTTTACTGTAATACTGCATACTACATCACTCATAATACTGCAGTACTTTTACTGTAGTACTGCAGTACTTTTACTGTAATACTGCATACTACATCACTATAATACTGCAGTACTTTTACTGTAATACTGCATACTACAATACTATAGATACTGCAGTACTTTTACTGTAATACTGCATACTACATCACTATAATACTGCAGTACTTTTACTGTAATACTGCATACTACATCACTCATAATACTGCAGTACTTTTACTGTAATACTGCATACTACATCACTATAATACTGCAGTACTTTTACTGTAATACTGCATACTACATCACTATAATACTGCAAGTACTTTTACTGTAATACTGCATACTACATCACTATAATACTGCAGTACTTTTACTATAGTACTACATACTACATCACTATAATACTGCAGTACTTTTACTGTAATACTGCATACTACATCACTATAATACTGCAGTACATTTACTGTAATACTGCATACTACATCACTCATAATACTGCAGTACTTTTACTGTAATACTGCAGTACTTTTACTGTAATACTGCATACTACATCACTATAATACTGCAGTACTTTTACTGTAATACTGCAATACTTTTACTGTAATACTGCATACTACATCACTATAATACTACAGTACTTTTACTGTAATACTGCATACCACATCACTATAATACTACAGTACTTATACTGTAATACTGCATACTACATCACTATAATACTGCAGTACTTTTACTGTAATACTGCATACTACATCACTCATAATACTGCAGTACTTTTACTGTAATACTGCAATACTTTTACTGTAATACTGCATACTACATCACTATAATACTACAGTACTTTTACTGTAATACTGCATACTACATCACTATAATACTGCAGTACTTTTACTGTAATACTGCATACTACATCACTATAACACTACAGTACTTTTACTGAAATACTGCATACTACATCACTCATAATACTGCAGTACTTTTACTGCAATACTGCATACTACATCACTATAATACTGCAGTACTTTTACTGTAATACTGCATTCTACATCACTATAATATTGCAGTACTTTTACTGTAATACTACATACTACATCACTATAATACTGCAGTACTTTTATTGTAATACAGCATACTACATCACTATAATACTGCAGTACTTTTACTGTAATATTGCATACTACATCACTATAATACTGCAGTACTTTTACTGTAATACTGCATAATACATCACTATAATACTGCAGTACTTTTATTGTAATACAGCATACTACATCACTATAATACTGCAGTACTTTTATTGTAATACTGCATACTACATAACTATAATACTGCAGTACTTTTTATTGTAATACAGCATACTACATCAGTATAATACTGCAGTACTTTTATTGTAATACTGCATACTACATAACTATAATACTGCAGTAATTTTACTGTAATACTGCATACTACATCACTATAATACTGCAGTACTTTTACTGTAATACTGCATACTACATCACTATAATACTGCAGTACTTTTATTGTAATACAGCATACTACATCACTATAATACTGCAGTACTTTTACTGTAATATTGCATACTACATCACTATAATACTGCAGTACTTTTACTGTAATACTGCATACTACATCACTATAATACTGCAGTACTTTTATTGTAATACAGCATACTACATCACTATAATACTGCAGTACTTTTACTGTAATACTGCATACTACATCACTATAATACTGCAGTACTTTTATTGTAATACAGCATACTACATCACTATAATACTGCAGTACTTTTATTGTAATACTGCATACTACATAACTATAATACTGCAGTAATTTGACTGTAATACTGCATACTACATCACTATAATACTGCAGTACTTTTACTGTAATATTGCATACTACATCACTATAATACTGCACTACTTCTACTGTAATACTACATACTACATCACTATAATACTGCACTACTTTTACTGTAATACTGCATACTACATCACTATAATACTGCAGTACTTTTACTGTAATACTGCATACTACATCACTATAATACTGCAGTACTCTACTGCAATACTGTATACTACATCACTATAATACTGCAGTATTTTTACTGTAATACTGCATACTACATCACTATTAATACTGCAGTACTTTTACTGTAGTACTGCAGTACTTTTACTGTAGTACTGCAGTACTTTTACTGTAATACTGCATACTACATCACTATAATACTACAGTACTTTTACTGTAATACTGCATACTACATCACTATAATACTGCAGTACTTTTACTGTAATACTGCATACTACATCACTATAATACTGCAGTACATTTACTGTAATACTGCATACTACATCACTCATAATACTGCAGTACTTTTAGTGTAATACTGCAGTACTTTTACTGTAATACTGCATACTACATCACTATAATACTACAGTACTTTTACTGTAATACTGCATACTACATCACTATAATACTGCAGTACTTTTATTGTAATACAGCATACTACATCACTATAATACTGCAGTACTTTTACTGTAATATTGCATACTACATCACTATAATACTGCACTACTTCTACTGTAATACTACATACTACATCACTATAATACTGCAGTACTTTTACTGTAATACTGCATACTACATCACTATAATACTGCAGTACTTTTACTGTAATACTGCATACTACATCACTATAATACTGCAGTACTCTACTGCAATACTGTATACTACATCACTATAATACTGCAGTATTTTTACTGTAATACTGCATACTACATCACTCATAATACTGCAGTACTTTTACTGTAGTACTGCAGTACTTTTACTGTAATACTGCATACTACATCACTATAATACTACAGTACTTTTACTGTAATACTGCATACTACATCACTATAATACTGCAGTACTTTTACTGTAATACTGCATACTACATCACTATAATACTGCAGTACATTTACTGTAATACTGCATACTACATCACTCATAATACTGCAGTACTTTTACTGTAATACTGCAGTACTTTTACTGTAATACTGCATACTACATCACTATAATACTGCAGTACTTTTACTGTAATACTGCATACTACATCACTATAATACTGCAGTACTTTTACTGTAATACTGCATACTACATCACTATAATACTGCAGTACTTTTACTGTAATACTGCATACTACATCACTATAATACTGCAGTACTTTTACTGAAATACTGCATACTACATCACTCATAATACTGCAGTATTTTTACTGTAATACTGCATACTACATCACTATAATACTGCAGTACTTTTACTGTAATACTGCATACTACATCACTATAATACTGCAGTACTTTTACTGTAATACTGCATACTACATCACTATAATACTGCAGTACTTTTACTGTAATACTACATACTACATCACTATAATACTGCAGTACTTTTACTGTAATATTGCATACTACATCACTATAATACTGCAGTACTTTTACTGTAATACTGCATACTACATCACTCATAATACTGCAGTACTTTTACTGTAATACAGCATACTACATCACTATAATACTGCAGTACTTTTACTGTAATACTGCATACTACATAACTATAATACTGCAGTACTTTTACTGTAATACTGCATACTACATCACTATAATACTGCAGTACTTTTACTGTAATATTGCATACTACATCACTATAATACTGCACTACTTCTACTGTAATACTACATACTACATCACTATAATACTGCAGTACTTTTACTGTAATACTGCATACTACATCACTATAATACTGCAGTACTTTTACTGTAATACTGCATACTACATCACTATAATACTGCAGTACTCTACTACAATACTGTATACTACATCACTATAATACTGCAGTATTTTTACTGTAATACTGCATACTACATCACTCATAATACTGCAGTACTTTTACTGTAGTACTGCAGTACTTTTACTGTAATACTGCATACTACATCACTATAATACTACAGTACTTTTACTGTAATACTGCATACTAAATCACTATAATACTGCAGTACTTTTACTGTAATACTGCATACTACATCACTATAATACTGCAGTACTTTTACTGTAATACTGCATACTACATCACTATAATACTGCAGTACTTTTACTGTAATACTGCATACTACATCACTATAATACTGCAGTACTTTTACTGTAATACTGCATACTACATCACTATAATACTGCAGTACTTTTACTGTAATACTGCATACTAAATCACTATAATACTGCAGTACTTTTACTGTAATACTGCATACTACATCACTATAATACTGCAGTACTTTTACTGTAATACTGCATACTACATCACTATAATACTGCAGTACTTTTACTGTAATACTGCATACTACATCACTATAATACTGCAGTACTTTTACTATAGTACTACATACTACATCACTATAATACTGCAGTACTTTTACTGTAATACTGCATACTACATCACTATAACACTGCAGTACTTTTACTGTAATACTGCATACTACATCACTCATAATACTGCAGTACTTTTACTGTAATACTGCAGTACTTTTTACTGTAATACTGCATACTACATCACTATAATACTGCAGTACTTTTACTGTAATACTGCATACTACATCACTATAATACTGCAGTACTTTTATTGTAATACAGCATACTACATCAGTATAATACTGCAGTACTTTTACTGTAATACTGCATACTACATCACTATAATACTGCAGTACTTTTATTGTAATACAGCATACTACATCAGTATAATACTGCAGTACTTTTACTGTAATACTGCATACTACATCACTATAATACTGCAGTACTTTTACTGTAATACTGCATACTACATCACTATAATACTGCAGTACTTTTACTGTAATACTGCATACTACATCACTATAATACTGCAGTACTTTTACTGTAATACTACATACTACATCACTATAATACTGCAGTACTTTTACTGTAATACTGCATACTACATCACTATAATACTGCAGTACTTTTACTGTAATACTGCATACTACATCACTATAATACTGCAGTACTTTTACTGTAATACTGCATACTACATCACTATAATACTGCAGTACTTTTACTGTAATACTGCATACTACATCACTATAATACTGCAGTACTTTTACTATAATACTGCATACTACATCAGTATAATACTGTAGTACTTTTACTGTAATACTACATACTACATCACTATAATACTGCAGTACTTTTACTGTAATACTGCATACTACATCACTATAATACTGCAGTACTTTTACTATAATACTGCATACTACATCAGTATAATACTGTAGTACTTTTACTGTAATACTACATACTACATCACTATAATACTGCAGTACTTGTAGTACTTGTAGTATCGTGGTCAGATAATAATATAAACATGTGGGGGGGGGGGGGTTGACTGGATGTTTCTACTATTTAAAGTTCAGCGACTCACGGGCTGCCCACGCGCCCTCTCTGCGCTGTGATTGGCTTTCCCGCTCGTGCATGCGGCGGACCCATGCTGCTCGGTGAGCCGGTAACGGGACACCGGGACTCCCCTCCGGTATAAAACCGACCCGGTGGTCTACAGCTCAGACCACAGTCTCATCTGGTTCAGTTTGGTCTTACTTTAATATTAACTGATTCTCTGACTGGGACTCATTACTTTCATATAATCACATTTATTAATATTTAATATTATTTTTATTTTTCCTCTAATAGTATTGTTCCGTAGTTTCTCTTCTTTTCTTCTTCTATTTGTTCCTCATCGTTCTACTCCGGTGGAACCATGGTTCTGTCAGCCTCCCACAAGCCGAAGGTGTCGCTGCATCTGTCGGATCCGAGCCGCAGCTTCTACAGCAGCGGAGACAAGCTGTCCGGTTCCGTGCAGCTCCAGGCGCTCAGCCCTGCAGGCTGGCCGGCCTCCGGGTCACTGCCGCCGGCTGCGCTCATGTGCAGCACCGCAAGAAGAACCGGAGCCAGGAGGTGGAGTACCTGAAGTATGAGGAGGAGCTGCGGCTGGAGGAGCAGCTGGAGAAAGGTACCACAGCTAGAACCCAGAGAACCTAGAACCACTAACACTAGAACCACTACCACAGCCAGAACCTAGAGAACCTAGAACCACTAACACTAGAACCACTACCACAGCTAGAACCTAGAGAACCTAGAACCACTACCACAGCCAGAACCTAGAGAACCTAGAACCACTACCTCAGCTAGAACCTAGAGAACCTAGAACCACTACCTCAGCTAGAACCTAGAGAACCTAGAACCACTACCACAGCCAGAACCTAGAGAACCTAGAACCACTAACACTAGAACCACTACCACAGCTAAAACCTAGAGAACCTAGAGAACCACCAACACTAGAACCAGTAGAACCAGTAGAACCACACCTAGAACACAGTAACAGTAGCAGCTCATTAATGTGAAGAATGAAAACAGAAAGTTGAACCTCTGTGTTGCTGCTTCATTCATTAACCTCCTTTCCCTCTCCTCTTCCTCCTCCTCCTCTTCCTCTTCTCCTCCTCTCCTCTTCCTCCTCCTCCCCTCCTCTCCTCCTCCCTCCTCTTCCTCTCCTTCCTCTCTCTCCTCTCTCTCCTCTTCCTTTCTCTCCTCTCCTCCTCCTCTCCTTCCTCTCTCTCCTCTCCTTCCTC
The DNA here is from genome assembly GCA_021039105.1 of Scomber colias. Classification (NCBI taxonomy): domain Eukaryota; kingdom Metazoa; phylum Chordata; class Actinopteri; order Scombriformes; family Scombridae; genus Scomber; species Scomber colias. The sequence continues at coordinate 18,724 of JAJDFG010001022.1, read as the reverse complement.
TCTCTCCTCTCTCTCCTCTTCCACCTCTTCCTCTCCTTCCTCTCTCTCCTCTCCTCCTCCTCTCCTTCCTCTCTCTCCTCTTCTCCTCCTCTTCCTCCTCTCCTCATCCTCTCCTTCCTCTCTCTCCTCTCCCTCCTCTCCTCTTCTCCTTTTCTCGTCCTCCTCCTCCTCTCCTCCTCTTCCTCTCCTCCTCCTCTCCTCTCCTTCGTCTCCTCTCTCTCTCTCTCCTCTTCCTCTCCTCTCTCTCCTCTCCTCTCCTCCTCCTCTTCTTCTCCTCCTCTCAGACTCAGAAGGATGTTTCTTGCTTCCAGCTGGTAAATCTTTCAGTTTCCAGTTTGGGTTCGAGCTCCCTCCCCCCGGGTCAGTATTACCCCCCTTCTTTCCTTCCTCCCTTTCTTCTTTGTTTCCTTCCCTCCATCCTTCCATCTTTCCTTCTTTTTGTCTTCCCTTCCTTCCCTCCTTCCTTCCTTCCTAATCCCTTTTCCTTCCTTCCTTCCTACCTAATGCCTTTTCCTTCCTTCCTTCCTTCCTTCCTTCCTTCCTTCCATCTTTCCTTCATCTTTTTTTCCTTTCTTCCTTTCCTTCCGTCCTTCCTTCCTTCTTTCCTTCCTTTCCTAATCCCTTTTCCTTCCTTCCTTACTTCCTGTTTAATGATCTGTGGCCCTTGAATGAAGATGAGTTTGACAGTGACAGGTTATTGACCATGCCCCCCCCCTCTGCCCCCCCCCCCCCCCCCAGGCGCCTGGTGTCCTCCTATAAGGGGAAGTTCGGCTACATCCGTTACTATGTGCGTGCGGAGCTGGACCGGCCTTCCCATCATGCTTTGCACTGTGAGAGAGAGTTTGAGGTGGAGGAGCCGCTGGATGTGAACCGACCTGAACTACTGGTAAGAAATCACTCATCAATAATCAATGAATCAATTAACAGCAGTAGATGAGGTCATTAATTAATAATTATCATTAGCTGATAAACAGTTTTATAATATGCCATGACGATAACATGACTACATAAAATAAATAATAATAATAAATAAATAATAATAAATAATAAATAAAAATAATTAATAAATACTAGTACATAATAATAAATAAATAAATGATAATAAATTAATAATAATACATAATAATAATAAATGATAATAAATACTAATAAATAAAAATAATAAATAAATAAATAATAAATAAATAAATGAATAATAATAAATAAATAATAAATTATTATAAATAATAATAAATAAATAATAAACAAATAATAAATATTAATACTAAAATTATAAATAAATAATAAATTATAATAAATAAATAATGATTAAATAAATACTAATAAATAATAATGAATAAATAAATGATAATAAATTAATAATAATACATAATAATAATAAATGATAATAAATACTAATAAATAAAAATAATAAATAAATAAATAATAAATAAATAAATGAATAATAATAAATAAATAATAAATTATTATAAATAATAATAAATAAATAATAAACAAATAATAAATATTAATACTAAAATTATAAATAAATAATAAATTATAATAAATAAATAATGATTAAATAAATACTAATAAATAATAATGAATAAATAAATGATAATAAATTAATAATAATACATAATAATAATAAATGATAATAAAAATAATAAATAAATAAATAAATAATGATAATGAATAATACAGAGAAACAACCACATAGAAGTAAACTAATAATAACTATATTTTTTAATACCATCAACATCTACCCCCCCCCCCCCCCCTCCCTCCCAGGCTCCAGCTGCGTGCTCCAAACAAAAGAAAGTGACGTGCATGTTCATCCCGGACGGTCAGGTCTCCATCAGCGCCAAGATCGACAGGAAGGGGTTCTGTGAGGGCGAGGACATCAGCGTCAACGCTAAGTTTGAGAACACTTGTTCACGGATCGTCGTTCCCAAAGCCGCCATCGTAGCCAAGCACTCGTACGTCGCCGACGGACACACCAAGGTAACGACCCACACGCTCACGGGACCCCTGACCCCTGACCCCAACCCTCTAACCCTCTGACTCATGGCCCCCAACCCTCTAACCCTCTGACTCATGGCCCCCAACCCTCTAACCCTCTGACTCATGGCCCCCAACCCTCTGACTCATGGCCCCCAACCTTCTGACTCATGGCCCCCAACCTTCTGACTCATGGCCCCCAACCCTCTAACCCTCTGACTCATGGCCCCCAACCCCTCTGACTCATGGCCCCCAACCCTCTGACCCATGGCCCCCAACCCCTCTGACTCATGGCCCCCAACCTTCTGACTCATGGCCCCCAACCCCTCTGACTCATGGCCCCCAACCTTCTGACTCATGGCCCCCAACCTTCTGACTCATGGCCCCCAACCCTCTGACTCATGGCCCCCAACCCTCTAACCCTCTGACTCATGGCCCCCAACCCTCTGACCCTCTGACTCATGGCCCCCAACCCTCTAACCCTCTGACTCATGGCCCCCACCCCTGACCTCTGACCCCTGCTGTGTCTCAGGTGTCGGTTCAGAAGCTGGCGGCGGTCCGAGGGAACCACATCATCTCAGGAATGTGTGACATGTGGCAGGGAAAGACCATCCGGGTCCCCAGACTGAGACCCTCGCTGCTGGGCTGTGACATCATCAAGGTGGACTACGCCCTCATGGTGAGATCTACCTCCACATCTTCTTTTCCTTCCTTCCTTCCTTCCTTCCTTCCTCTCCTCCTCTCCTCCTCTCCTCCTCTTGTCCTCCTCCTCCTCTCCTCCTCCTCTCTTCCTCTCCTCTCTCCTCCTCTTCTCCTCCTCCTCTCCTCCTCTTCGTCTCCTCCTCTTCCTCCTCCTCTCCTCTTCTCCTCCTCCTCCTCTCCTTTTGTCTTCCCTTCCTTCCCTCCTTCCTTCCTTCCTAATCCCTTTTCCTTCCTTCCTTCCTTCCTTCCTCTCCTCCTCTCCTCCTCCTCTCCTCTTCCTCTCCTCCTCCTCCTCTCCTCCTCCTCCTCGCTTCCTCTCATCCTCTCCTCTCCTCCTCCTCCTCTCTTCCTCTCCTCCTCCTCTCCTTTTGTCTTCCCTTCCTTCCCTCCTTCCTTCCTTCCTAATCCCTTTTCCTTCCTTCCTTCCTTCCTTCCTTCTCAGATTTAAATAAAAGCAGATAAAGCAATATCAGTCAGCTGACCGCCAAAATAAAAGCAGATAAAACAATAAGTGCTTTTATTTTGTCTTCAGATCTACCTCCACATCCCCGGCAGTGAGAAGCTGGTTCTGGAGCTTCCTCTGGTGATCGGCACGGTCCCGTTCAGCGGCGTCGGCAGCAGAACCAGCAGCATGAGCAGCGGGGCGGGGTCCCTGAGCAGCCAGGGGGGGTCAGTGAGCAGCTGGTCCTCCTTCCCCTCCGCCCCCCCCAGCTACAGCAACATACACAGAGACCTGCGGGTGCGCGAGCCGCTGCTGCAGGACTACGACGGAGCCGAGGACGACGAGGACGACGGCGGGCTCGTCATGAGGGCGCCGGAAATGTACCTCGTCCCCCCCCCCGCCTACACTGAGGTGAGCCCTGACCCTAACCCTGCTGACCGCCAAAATAAAGGCAGATTAAACTGTTCATCAGTCAGCTGACCGCCAAAATAAAGGAGATTAAACTGTTCATCAGTCAGCTGACCGCCAAAATAAAGGAGATTAAACTGTTCATCAGTCAGCTGACCGCCAAAGTAAAAGCAGATAAAACAGTTCATCAGT
>JAJDFG010001022.1:0-10000 GCA_021039105.1 Scomber colias | reverse complement strand
TGCTGATTGGTTAAAAAAAGCTTTGGGACTTGTTCAACAGACAAAGTAAAAGTAAAGAAGACGAGGACGCAGACATTTAAAACCAGGCGATCAATCGGTTCATGATCAGATTCCTGATCAGCAGATCAATATGTTTGAGTTCCAGCTGCTGTTTGTGTGTGTGTTCGTCCCTCAGGTGATCGGCTCAGGTAACACACATTATTACAGTAACAGCAGTTTCTCACCTCCACTGAAGTGATTATGTGTCATTAATAAGTGTTTATCTCAGTTGATTTGTGGCTTTCACACTCGAGCAGTGCTGATGGTTGTCATTGGTGATCAGTCGGTGGCTGAGTTACACACACTGTCACAACAAAATGTTCAGGACATGTTAACTTACTGAGCTCAGCATTTAACTAAATGTTTGTGTTACAAAGTCTGCATACCGTCTCTCTGTTCAGGTGAAAAGCTCCCAGGAAGCTGAGTGGTCTGGGCACATTCCTTAATCACATGATCACGAGCTCACGCCCAGCATTGTACTTCAATTCATTGTACATTGAAGTCGGTCAAAGTTCAAAGTAATGTGTCATTGTTACAAGAGCAATGAGACAGCACAGCAGGTAGAACCAGTGTAGTGTGTAGAGCAGTGGACTGAGTACATAACTTTGTGGGGAACCGGTGCCGATGGTCAGAATCACAGAGTCTTTGTGTGGTTTGTTAAGAAGTCCAGAACCCAGCTGCACAGTGAGGTGTTGAGGTTTAAGTCCCGGAGTTTGGAGATGGCCCCGGCTGCTCTGCACACTGCTGCATCTCCACATCTGTAGGACAAATATCTGGCTTTTGGTTGGGAAGCACTAACAGTCTTTCTGGTGGTAACATTCTCCACGTAATGTTGATATAGTCCATGACTGTGGTCGTGTATTCCTCCAATGCCATTTTTGGGTCATCAGCTGCTCCTTGACAACTAAAGATGTTCTAGTCTGCGTTGTTGAAACAGTCCTGGAGCTGAGGGACAGCATCCTCACTCCACAATCACAAATCAACAACATCAAAAACATCCAGCCCTGTCTCTGTAGGTCTCACTGCTGGTGCATCCTACTTACCCATAATGCTTTGCCCCTCTTAGGTTCTGGACGACACTCCTTGTGGGCGCTGGCCACCTACATCTCAGGGTCAACGCCGTTTCCAGAGTTCAGTGGGGTCCTGATGTTGGACGACATTCAGGTGGGCTACTTCGACTCGGTGACAGACCGATTCAGGGAAAACGGTGAGGAGGGAGCAGAGCTGGACCTGGGTCAGCAGGCCGGGTACATACAGCAGGAAATGTTCTGTAACATGAAGAAGCGGCTGGCGCTGGTCAAACAGCGTTTCAATCTGACGGCGGGGGTCCACGTCCAGCAGAGGCTGACAGGCTGCGAGGTGCTGCAGGATGGTCAGCCGGCACTCATCATGTTCAGAGATGGCTCCAACGGACAAGACGCCGACAGCCTGATGTACAACATGACACACTTCACCTACGCCAGCGGTGACAGCTGGGAGATCCAGTGGGACACTATGGAGCAGACATACATTCGGACACTCTACTCCAACATCTACCTGCCCTTCTGTGTACGGACACTTAAACACCTCCTGGACCAAAACAAACGTCTGGTGAAACGTCAGGTTCGACCTCGAGTCCGCTTCATAACGAAGCCGTTGTCAGGCGGAGCTCGGGTCACCTGTCTGGCCACAGACTTCTACCCTCGCCACATCAACCTGACGCTACTGCGGGACGGCCAGCCAGTGGACGAGGACCAGCTGACGGGCGGTGGGGTGCTGCCCAACGGCAACGGCCTCTATCAGGTGAGGAAGACGTTGACCGTCACGGACGAAGAGCTTCAGCGGAAACACAGCTACACCTGCACCACCGCTCACCTGAGCTTGGACAACCGGCTGGAGGTGAGCTGGAGGGCGGAGTTCTCCCGTTCTCACAGGGTTCACATCATCTCCGCCCCCGCCGGCCTGGCTATCGCTGCCGTCCTGGTGCTGCTGCTGCTGTGGTGGAGGAAGAGGAGACGCACACTGAGGTCAGAGGGAATCGCCATGGAAACACAGGTGCAGCCAGGAGAAGAGTAGCTGTGAGAATTTAAGCCAAAGCTGTATATATGAATTACATTAATACTCCTACAGGATCATCACTGTTATGAAATTATTAAGTAAATCTTATGATTAAGAGAGTAGATTTTATTATACTTTTTTATTTTAAATTACTTTGTTGTAGGAAATTATATTATGTACATTTTGTTCATCTTGTATTGATAAATGTTGAATCTTTTTATATACCACAAATCATACAAAACAATTAAACTATTTATTTTGTCCTCCGTAAACATGAATTAATCACTCCATTCAAATGAATTAGCTCAGTTAACTGGCAAATCAGACAGACAGGAATTAGCCAATCACAATAAAGTAGCTCAGTTTCTGCCCAGCGACAGGTTGCTAAGGCCCTACGGTTGCTAAGGGCAGCTAAGGCCCTACAGTTGCTAAGGGCAGCTAAGGCCCTGTGGTTGCTACAGTGATTTGAGAATGTGCTTGGAAAAAATTATCAAAATTCTGAAGAATTTGGCTTCTGACAAGGTCCCGAACAATTGCAAACTGTGAGAAAACCGTAACTCCTGTCCAAAAACTGAAAACACCGTGAGAGACACAGAAGCCGGCAGATTCTGACAGTGTTTATTTTATTCAGATATTCCTTAAAATGAGCGAGTAAGCTCAGTGTGAACACAGAGTGAGAGTCTTTTGAAAAACGAAGACGATTACATTAGGTTTAATGGGGAGCGAGACAGGGATTGCCGCCAGTCTCGGCCCCCCTGTTTAAATTTTGTGCAGACCCCGCCTGTCAACGTCACATTTTATGAATCCCAACACCTATGTCTATATTTTGACCAAAATTATTTGTCTCCTTTTTACGGTTTGGCCGTGAGCTCGAGTTAAAAATAAAAATTAAGGTCATTTTTTACTGCTTCTCACACTCTAGCTAACTGCCGCTTCCACTCTAACTTTGACAAAAAAGTGATTTCCACTCCTCGTTTGACTGCTCATAGTTTGAAAAGTTTACATGTTATGTAAAAATAGTTTGGTATTGTTGCGCTTTCCTCCCTCCTTTCCTTCCTTCCTTATTCCTCCCTCCCTCCTTTCCTTCCTTCTTTCCTCCCTCCCTCCTTTCCTTCCTTCTTTCCTCCCTTCCTCCTCCCTCCTTTCCTTCCTTCTTTCTTCCTCCCTCCCTCCTTTCCTTCCTTCCTTCTTCCTCCCTCACTCCTTTTCCTCCCTTCTTTCCTCCCTCCCTCCTTTCCTTCCTTCTTTCCTCCCTCCTTTCCTTCCCTCCTCCCTCCTTTCCTTCCTTCCTTCTTTCCTCCCTTCCTCCTCCCTCTTTCCTTCCTTCCTTCCTTCCTCCCTCCCTCCTTTTCCTTCCTTCTTTCCTCCCTCCCTCCTTCTTTCCTCCCTCCTTTCCTTCCCTCCTCCCTCCTTTCCTTCCGTCCTTCTTCCTCCCTCCCTCCTTTCCTTCCTTCCTCCCTCCCTCCTCCTTTCCTTCCTTCCCTCCTCCCTCCTTTCCTTCCTCCTTCCCTTCCTTCTTTCCTCACTCCCTCCTTTACTTCTTCCCCCCCCCCCTTCTTTCCTTTCCTTCTTTCCTTTCCTTCTTTCCTCCCTCCCTCCAGACACATATATCAGATATCAGTGTGATCAATAACTGATGATCAATAAAGAGACGTGACAGCGTAACCGTGGTTACCTGAGCAGGTGTTGACATCACAGCAGCTCTGTGGCTCCTGATTGGACAGTTGAGCTCAGCAGGTGAGTCACAGACTGAAGTGTGTGTGTGTGTTAAAGCAGCAGTGTGTGTATGTGTGTGTATTAAAGCCACAGTGTGTGTATGTGTGTGTGTGTGTGTGTCTGTGTGTGTGTAGTCTTGTGAAGGAGGAGACAGAGTAGAGGAGTGTCTGAGATGTTAAATACAACTCTGCCCCCTACAGGACACAGAGGGGACTGCTGGTTGTCAGGCTGCTGCTTTCATACTTCAATTTCAGGACGTTAAAAGTGTGTGTTAAAGCAGCAGTGTGTGTGTGTGTGTGTGTGTGTGTGTGTGTGTGTGTGCATTAACAGGACCAACTCAGTGTCCATGTTACTATTCTTGTATTCTTGTTTGTGTTCATTCATCATTTCTTCTTCTTCTTTGTGTCTCTTGATGCTCTTTGTACTTTTATTCCTGTTCCACTGTAAATGTCTCCACTGTGTGAACACTAGTGCATCCTATCATACATTATAACTTCATATTTCTTCATGTCTAAAGACAAATGAAAGCAGTGATGTTATCATGATTCATGCATGAAAGGGTTAAAGTGAAACAAAACATAAATAATAATCTTATATAAACTGTTTCCTGTTCTTATTCACATTTTCATTCTCACTGTTCCACAAAATGACTAAAAACCTGAGAAGTCTTACGCTTCCCTCTAATCTGCCCGGAGACACATTATGCTTGATGCTGATTGGTTAAAAAAAGCTTTGGGAAAGTGAAAGTAAAGAAGCAAACGGGAGAAGATGACGCAGAATTCAATCAATATGTTTGAGTTCCAGCTGCTGTGTGTGTGTGTGTTCGTCCCTCAGGTGATCAGCTCAGGTAACACACATTATTACTCCTCTGTCAGGTTTCACAGGAAGTGATTATGTGTCATTAATAACTGTTTATCTCGGTTGATTTGTGGCTTTCACACTCGAGCACTGCTGCTGGTTGTCATTGGTGATCAGTCGGTGGCTGAGTTACACACACTGTCACAACAAAATGTTCAGGACATGTTAACTTACTGAGCTCAGCATTTAACTAAATGTTTGTGTTACAAAGTCTGCATACCGTCTCTCTGTTCAGGTGAAAAGCTCCCAGGAAGCTGAGTGGTCTGGGCACATTCCTTAATCACATGATCACGAGCTCACGCCCAGCATTGTACTTGTACTGCATGAAGTCGGTCAAAGTTCAAAGTAATGTGTCATTGTTACAAGAGCAATGAGACAGCACAGCAGGTAGAACCAGTGTAGTGTGTAGAGCAGTGGACTGAGTACACAACTTTGTGGGGAACCGGTGCTGATGGTCAGAGTCACAGAGTCTTTGTGTGGTTTGTTAAGAAGTCCAGAACCCAGCTGCACAGTGAGGTGTTGAGGTTTAACCACTTAACACACGCCCCTGTTTTTTATGCTGTTAGCCTAAACGACATGCCCAAGTTGTGAGCAGCACAGATCCCACATAGTTTGAGACTCAGAGATGTGTCTGGTATCATTGGAAAGGAAACACTCTCAGGATTCTTGTTAAAGTGTCTGTGTGATTCTGTGACTTACTGACAAAGAGTGGCAGAGGTTACAATGATGGGGTTGTTTACTCGCCCATAGGTTTGCCTTTACAATGACATGTGTACAGACATTCAGGGACCTCGCAGCAGGATATAGAGACAATGAGGCCACAGCCACAGGTCTTGGCTTCATGCAGTCCAAATTTGGAGTCAAAAGACCAAAAGATGAATTTTTCAGAATTATTTTTCAACAGGTATGTCCATGCGTTTTCCTCAGGTCCTTTTTGGAGACTCCAAATGGACACTTGGTTACCATGGTTACCAAAGCTGTATAACCACAATCAAACACCTATAACTTCACATCCCCTTTGCCTACAATCAAAATATTGGTCTCTAATGAAAGCTGACGCCATATTATTATTATTATTATTATTATTACTACATATAACCATATATTTTTTGTTTGGCCATATCTATCTATCTATCTATCTGTTTATTTTGGTATAAGTCATATGTTAAGTCGAAGAAGAACCAACCGTGTACCAAAATGCCGAGTGCGTAATGATATATGGTTCAACTCTTTTACGCACCGGGCGCACGCCGGTTACGCTTGGAGTTTGTTTATGGACAGCCAAACTTAATAGCGTAGTGTCATACACCGTTGGAAACCTCTGACTATTGGCTAAAAGGTTATCAACTTCATTTCACCGAATATTTCCATAGGCTAGAACAGAAGTCAATCAAAGCCATGTCGTCATTGTTGTCGGTCACATGTCCTCATTGGCTTTGGAGACATGTACTGCCTAATCCTAAACACCGATTGGCTTGTGTGTGGTGTCGTCAGAAGCAGAAGAGGCTCACGGTCGTAAACATCTAGTCACGTGTACTCTGAGATGGACGTGCAGGTCAGGAAATGACGTAAACGGACCGTATATGGTTTGTTATTTGTGTTATTACGTTACGTGTTGGACTAAATACATGTTGACATATTGAGGAAAGTATTCCGGTTTTATGGAAACGGATTTCATATTTCAGCAGAATGGATACTTGGCGAGCTGTACAGAAAGGCCTGAGTCATAAGATGATCGTTGTGGATAAAGGGAAGACTTTGAAGGTATGTAGGCATTATAGCTTTTCTTACTTAGCTGAGGGGCTAGCCGAGCTAACCGCTAATACTATTACGGCTGTGAGCAACCATATAAGTTGTGAGTGGTCTTGAATGAATCAGGACAATCTAAGCTTTCCAACGATGTACGGCATGAATATATATGTTTAAGGGTTGGTGTTTAAAACATTCAGAAGAACGTGTGGCTACCTCCTAACATCCGTCCCGTCCCGTAGACGGAACAGCGTGCGTTAAGTGGTTAAGTCCTGGAGTTTGGAGATGGCCCCGGCTGCTCTGTACAGTGCTGCATCTCTAGATCTGTAGGACAAATCTCTGGCTTTTAGTTGGGAAGCATTAACAGTCTTTCTGGTGGTAACATTGTCCACGTAATGTTGATATAGTCCATGACTGTGGTCGTGTATTCCTCCAATGCCATTTTTGGGTGATCAGGTGCTCCTTGACTACTAAAGATGTTCTAGTCTGTGTTGTTGAAACAGTCCTGGAGCTGAGGGACAGCATCCTCACTCCACAATCCTGTCTCTGTAGGTCTCACTGCTGGTTCATCCTACTTACCCATAATGCTTTGCCCCTCTTAGGTTCTGGACGACACTCCTTGTGGGCGCTGGCCACCCACATCTCTGGGTCAACGCCGTTTCCAGAGTTCAGTGCGAGTACTGATGTTGGACGACATTCAGGTGGGCTACTTCGGACTCGGTGACGGACCGATTCAGGGAAAACGGTGAGGAGGGGAGCGGAGCTAGACCTGGTTCAGCAGGCCGGCTACTTACTGCGTCAAATTTTCGCCAGCATGCGGAAGCGGCTGGCGCTGGTCAAACACCACTTTAATCTGACGGCGGGGGGTCCACGTCCAGCAGAGGCTGACAGGCTGCGAGGTGCTGCAGGACGGTCAGCCGGCCACTCATCATGTTCAGAGATGGCTCCAACGGACAGGACGCCGACAGCCTGATGTACAACATGACACACTTCACCTACGCTGGCGGTGATGGCTGGGAGATCCAGTGGGACACTATGAAGAAGACGTACTTCCAGACACTCTACTCCAACATCTACCGCCCTTCTGTGTACAGACACTTAAACACCTCCTGGACCAAAACAAACGTCTGTGAAACGTCGGGTCGACCTCGAGTCCGCTTCATAACGAAGCCCTTGTCAGGCGGAGCTCGGGTCACCTGTCTGGCCACAGACTTCTACACCTCGCCACATCAACCTGACGCTACTGCGGGCACGGCCAGCCAGTGGACGAGGACCAGCTGACGGGCGGTGAGGTGCTGCCCAACGGTAACGGGCCTCTATCAGGTGAGGAAGACGTTGACCGTCACGGACGAAGAGCTTCAGCGGAAACACAGCTACACCTGCCACCACCGCTCACCTGAGCTTGGACAACCGGCTGGAGGTGAGCTGGAGGCGGAGTTCTCCCGTTCTCACAGGGTTCACATCATCTCCGCCCCCGCCGTGCCTGGCTATCGCTGCCGTCCTGGCTGCTGCTGCTGCTGTGGTGGAGGAAGAGGAGACGCGACACTGAGGTCAGAGGGAATCGCCGTGGAAACACAGGAGCAGCCAGGAGAAGAGTAGCTGTGAGAATTTAAGCCAAAGCTGTATATATGAATTACATTAATACTCTTACAGGATCATCACTGTTATGAAATTATACTTTTTTATTGTAAATGACCTTAGTTGTATGACATTATATTACTCGTTATAATTATGTACATTTTGTTCATCTTCTATGTATGTTGAATCTTTTTATACACCTACAATACAAAACAATAAAACTATTTATTGTGTCCACAGTAAACATGAATTAGCTCGGCTGCTAGTTCAGTTATAACTGGCAAAACAGACAGACAGGTAGAATTAGCCAAATCACAAAAAGGTAGCTCAGTTTCTGCCCAGCAAACAGGTTGCTAAGGCCCTACGGTTGCTAAGGGCAGCTAAGGTTCTACGGTTGCTACGGCGATGTGTGAGAATCTGCTTGGAAATTCTCAAAATGGCCCCAGAATTTGGCTTCTGACAAAGTCCCTAACAATTGCAAACTGTGAGAAAACCGTTATCTCCCTGTCCAAAAGCTGAAAACACCGTGAGAGACACAGAAGCCGGCAGATTCTGACAGTGTTTATTTCAGATATACCTTAAAATGAGCGAGTAAGCTCAGTGTGAACACAGAGTGAGATTCTTTTGAAATAAAAAAAGATGATTACATTAGGGTCAGAGGGGAGTGAGACAGGTATTGCTGCCGGTCTCGGCCCCGCCGTTTAAATTTTGTGCAGCCCCCGCCTGTCAACGTCACATTTCATGAATCCCAACACCTATGTCTACATTTTGACAAAAAATTATTTGTCTCCTTTTTATGGTTTGGCCGTGAGCTTGAGTTAAAAATAAAAATTAAGTTTATTTTTACTTCTTTTTTTTTTTTTTTTACTTTTTTGCTTCTCACACTCTAGCTAACTGCCGCTTCCACTCTAACTTTGATGAAAAAGTGATTTCCACTCCTCGTTTGACTGCTCATAGTTTGAAAAGTTTACATGTTATGTAAAAACAGTTTGGTATTTTTCCAGAGAGGACAAGTTTTTCCTCCGTTTTAAAGTTTGAATCACATTTCTACGAACAGGTATGAGAGAGCTACGTGACTCTGAAAAAAGGTGAAAAAAATGTGAAATTTTTGGGGGGTTTCAAAAAATTCCCATTCATTTCCAATGGATAAATATTCCCGGTTTTTTGGGAATAACTTTGGGAAAAATTGGAATTTCAACACCAAAAGTCATAGCACCTCTTTCCCGATCGAGCCGCACGTTTTGATGTATATATTGTCAGGGTTTTCTCAAAGAATAAGAATAAGTATGGCACTAATAACAGACAGTGTATTAAAAGTTGAATCAGAAATAAAAAATAAAAGATTTGAAGTGAAACTCTTGTCGATACTTCCTGTCTCCAGACATATTTCAGATATCAGTGTGATCAATAAAGAGACGTGACAGCGTAGCCGTGGTTACCTGAGCAGGTGTGACATCACAGCAGCTCCGTGGCTCCTGATTGGACAGTTGAGCTCAGCAGGTGAGTTACAGACTAAAGCAGTAGTGTGTGTGTGTGTGTGTGTGTGTTAAAGCAGCAGTGTGTGTGTGTTAAAGCAGCAGTATGTGTGTATGTGTGTGTGTGTAGGAGGAGACAGAGTAGAGGAGTGTCTGAGATGATAAATACAACTCTGCCCCCTACAGGACACAGAGGGGACTGCTGGTTGTCAGGCTGCTGCTTTCATACTTCAATTTCAGGGTGTGTGTGTGTGTGTGTGTCGGGGGGGGGGGGGGGGGGGGGGTGATGGAGGACTAAACCCACAGTCCTCCTTCTGTGGAAACATGGATTTAAAAGTTGATGTGAAGCTAATATGAAGCTTCAGAGTCTGAATGAAGAAGAGAAAGGAAGGGAGGGAGGGAGGAAGGAAGGGAGGAAGGAGAGAAGGGAGGGATGGAGGGAGAGAGGAAGGAAGGAAGAAAGGAAGATTAAGTATGAGGACAGAAAGAAAGGAGGAGAGTAAATGAGTCTTCATCTTCATCTTCTATGTTCAGCATTACAGTGTTTT
>JAJDFG010001021.1:35000-53630 GCA_021039105.1 Scomber colias | reverse complement strand
TTTCTTCTTTGGTGGTATTGTACGACGGTCGATACGAACATTAAGAACCCAATTATTCGTTTTTCATGTGAAACAGTAAAAGATCATCCAGAAAGAAAAGTGCAATCAATGGATTTATTTATTTTTCTCCCTCTTCATGTCCTTTATGGGAGAATCCATTATTCACTGCTGCGGGGAAAGACTCGTATTAATCAGAAGTGGAAAAAGCTGTAATGTTGCCCAGAAGGGAGTTTGTTGGGAGTTAAAGTGGATGAAATGAAATGTGCAGTAACACAAAGCCTGATGATAACTCTGACTTCTTTCCTTTCTGTGGAAAAGGGTTCCTTAGTATGAAATGGAAAGTGAGGAAATCAAATAGTTCTCTTCTTTCTTAACCCTCCTGTTGTCCTCAAGTCAAGGAAGGAAGGAAGGAGGGAGGAAGAAAGAAGGAAAGGAGGGAGGAAGGAAAGAAGGAAGAAAAGGGGAGAGGAAGGAAGGAAAGGAGGAGGGAGGGAGGAAAGGAAGAAAAGAAAGAAGGAAAGGAGGGAGGAAAGAAGGAAGCAAAGGAGAGAGGAAGGAAGGAAGGGAGGGAGGGAGGAAGGAAAGGAGGGAGGGAGGAAAGAAGGAAGCAAAGGAGAGAGGAAGGAAGGAAGGAAGAAAGAAGGAAAGGAGGGAGGAAAGAAGGAAGAAAAGGAGAGAGGAAGGAAGAAGGAGAGAGGAAGGAAGGAAGGAAGGGAGAGAGAGAGGAAGGAAGGAAGCACAGGAGAGATGAAGGGAGGGAGGGAGGAAGGAAGGAGGAAAGGAGGAAGCAAAGGAGAGAGGAAGGAAAAGAGGGAGGAAGAAGGAAAGGAGGAGGGAGGGAGGAAAGGAAGCAAAGGCGAGAGGAAAGGAGGGAGGAAGGAAGGGAGGACGACCCCGCCCACGTTGAGTAGGTACCTTTTTATGATGGAAAACGTTGTTCCTGGAACCGAGCCAAGTCGAGCCGAGTAGTGCTGGAACTGTGTAGTGGAAAAGCACCAATGGTGGAGTTAGAGCCGAATGTCTTAGCACAGGCGCTAACGGGACCACCAGGAGCTAACGGGACCACCAGGAGCTAACGGGACCACCAGGCGCTAACGGGACCACCAGTGTATCTGGTAAATGACCCCACTAATAATGCCTGGATTGTTATCAAACTTCTACAGTAGTACTAATAGAGTCTTTACTCATAAATCCATGCATTGGAAAGTTTGTAAGTACACCAGGAGTTTATTAAAATAAACACTTACCTGATGGCTTTTACTCTGCTGCTAATGCTAAATACTGTGTAGTCTCGTGAGATCCCGGACAGCACATCTAGAGATCTGTGTATGATTGAACACTGTGTAAAGTGAATTCAGACATTTTCTTCTAAACACATTAAATAGGTCATACATGTATTTCTAAAAAAGGTGTAAAAAGCATTTCAACCATTTAGATTTGAATTGTGGAACTAGGATTAGCATAAACCCGCCCTGCTGCTGTAGAGGTATAAATACATTCAGCACACACTACTACTACTACTACAGTCTACAGTTAGCCAGTTAGCTGAGTTAGCCGCCGAGCTAGCAGCTGAGTTAGCAGCAGAAAGAGATATAGCGTCCATGTTTCTGGTAGAGGTGGTGACTTTGATTGACAGGTGACACTTGGTAGGGGGCGGGGCTTCAGCGGACTCAGAGGCCACGCCCACAGCGTTTGGCAGCAGAGAAAGAGGCTGATTTTTACACAACTTTGAAGCCTAATTTCATATATTTAGCGATTTTTTAATCATTCAAATTTGGCAGGGTGGTTAACAACACACTTCTCTGTGGTATGTCAAACTCACAACACATATTTATTCTTACTTTACACAGACTTTAATGATATCCAGCCCTACATGCCGTAGGATCAGCATGTGTTTTGTGAAACGTTATTGTGTTTTGACCCTCAGGGCCACCGTACATAATGGTTTGGCTCTCTGGTACATTACTGTCCTGCTCACTGACTACACAATCCAAACCAGATCACTCAGATTAACTCAGTATTTGTCATCTAACTGCTAACAGGTTAAGCTCCAGCTCTTCATGGGGAGCTTGTAATGACTTTAATTATTTAACTATCAGATGAGATCAGTTACAGTTTCCACATTTAAAAGAAAACTTCAAACCTTTCTGCTCATGATTGGTAGGTTTCTTATCTGAGCGCTCATTTTTAATTGATGGTTGAGTACAGTGTTTTTAACCCTCCTGTTGTCCTCAGGTCAAGGAAGGATAGGAGGACGGGAAGAGGAAGGGAGGAAAGAAGGAAGGAAGGGAGGGAGAAAAGGAGTAAGGAGGGAAGAAAGGACGGAAGGGAGGAAAGGAGTAAGGAGGGAAGGAAGGGAGGAAAGGAGGGAGGGAGGAAGGAAGGACGGAAGGGAGGAAAGGAGTAAGGAGGGAGGGAGGAAAAGAGGAAGGAAAGTAGTAAGGAGGAAAAGAGGAAGGAAGGAAGAAAGGATGGAAGGGAGGGAGGGAGGGAGGGAGAGAGGAAGGAAGAAATGACAGAAGGGGGAAAGAAGGAAGGAAGGGAGTAAGGAGGAAGGGAGGAAGGAAAGTAGTAAGGAGGAAAAGAGGAACGAAGGAAGGGAGTAAGGAGGGAGGGAGGAAGGAAGGATGGAAGGACGGAAGGGAGGAAAGGAGTAAGGAGGGAAGAAAGGAAGGAAGGAAGGAAAGTAGTAAGGAGGAAAAGAGGAAGGAAGGACGGAAGGAAGGAAAGGAGTAAGGAGGGAGGGAGAAAAAGAGGACAGAAGGAAGGAAGGAACAGGAAGTTTAAACTTTCAGTGGATTTTGTGTATGAAAGATGCTCCACAAATAAAACTCACGGAGCCCTGTGGTCTCTTTCTTCTCATGCACCACCTCGATCTCATGAGGGTCATCATCGCTCACGTGTGCATTACATCAGAGCGAGGCGGACCAGCATGCATCTGTGCAGGTCGGACTCATATCCAATGAGCCTGTAGTTTACTGCCACTTTAAAAAAGAAAAAATGCTCTGATTTGTAGTAATGATAGGAGGTTGGCGCCAGCTCTCCCCACACTGCCAATAAATATCAAACCCTGTGTGTGTGTGTGTGTGTGTATATATATGTGTGTGTGTATGTGTGTGTGTGTGTGTGTGTGTTTGTCCATTTGGATGAGTTATTTGAATTAATCTGAATCCTTCCAGTTTCTCAGCTTTTATTATGTGCTCCAGATATCCTGTGAGCACCTAAATCTGATTAAACCGGACCAAAAGGTTAATTGAGGGTGACATCATAGCTTGTTAGAGCGTCGGCAAAAGAGGTAATAAGATTGTCAACTGATATTTTACACCAAGACTTAATCCTTGATTATACCTCCTTATCCTGGAGTCTTCACTGTGAGCAGCTGAGGCTCTGAAAGAAAACACTGATTGCTTCCTTCATGTGATCTGATGCAGACTGATGTCAAGTGTGGGAGAGAAACCACATCGCCCGCGGGTTGATATTCTGCATTCAGCATCATTTAGTAATTTTCTACAACAAACACATTTTGAAAGGAAGTATAATGAAACTGAGATTATAGTCTTTTATCAACAAAATGAGAAAAAATATGACAATTAAAGTCTCTCTTCACTCAAAAACATGTTTTTTTTTTGGATGTTTGTTGTTCTTCTCTGTGCAGAATGACGTACGAGGGTTTTGTGTCCATGTGGTGTAATCATAAAAACTTTGTACCAAATAATCCAACTTGATTAAAAACACTAAATTCTCCAGTTTGGTATTATAACTTTTAATATTAAATAAAGCTAATGGAAAATAGACTTATGAATAACTTGCACACATTCTTTTTTTATGGACCCAGCATCAAATTTCTGCTTTTAATCCATTTAGAGAGAATATATTAGAGGATTATGGTAAAAATGTCTAAGTGGTGTAACCATAAAAACTTTGTACTAAATAATTCAACTTGCTTAAAAACAGTAAATAGTCAAGGAAGGGACGAAGGAAGGAAGGACGGAGGAAAGAAGGAAGGAAGGAAGGAAAGGTAGGAGGGAGGGAGGGAGAAAGGAAAAGAGGAAGGAAGAAAGGGAGGAAAGAAAGAGAAGGAGGGAGGAAGGAAGGACGGAGGAAAGAAGGAAGGAAGGAAAGGTAGGAGGGAGGGAGGTAAAAAGGAAAAGAGGAAGGAAGAAAAAGAGAAGGAGGGAGGAAGGAAGGACAGAGGAAAGAAGGAAGGAAAGGTTGGAGGGAGAAAGGAAAAGAGGAAGGAAGGAAGGACAAAAGGGAGGAAAGAAAGAGAGAAGGAGGGAGGAAGACAGAAAGAGAAAGAAGGAACAGTCAAACCGACGGGGTCAAGACGACACGAAGGTTAAACAAACTGACGCTACGATCTGTAACTTCAATAAATAAAACAAAACTCTGTCATCACGACACGAAACAGTCAAAACTTCATTTTCACACAGAACAAAAGCTTTCATAAGATGATCTGGATCTGGAGGAATTAACTGTCTGGATTTTATGCTCCAGACGCTATTTAAACGTTCACTCACTGCTTCTGTCAGGCAGTAAAAAGCTGAATGCCTAATGGAGCGGACCGAGTGACTAATCAGCTGACATCGTTTAAAAGAAAAACAGCACAGAGGCTTTAAGAAGCAAATAGAGAAGAATAGCGTCTCTTCCATCACTGAACACTCCAACATGCTCCTCTGATGAAGTGATTCCTCATCTACTCCTGATTCATTTTAAAGTTGAGAAGCTGTGTGTGTTTGCCACTTGTGAGCAGAGAGTCAGAGCTCCACTGTTAGCACTACATGAGTTAACATTAGCGGTATCATCTGCTGGAGCTAACGTTAGCGGTACCACCTGCTGGAGCTAACGTTAGCGGTATCATCTGCTGGAGCTAACGTTAGCGGTATCATCTGCTGGAGCTAACGTTAGCGGTACCACCTGCTGGAGCTAACGTTAGCGGTATCATCTGCTGGAGCTAACGTTAGCGGTATCACCTGCTGGAGCTAACGTTAGCAGTGTCATCTGCTGGAGCTAACGTTAGCGATATCACCTGCTGGAGCTAACGTTAGCAGTGTCATCTGCTGGAGCTAACGTTAGCGATATCACCTGCTGGAGCTAACATTAACCCTCCTGTTGTCCTTGAGTCAAGGAAGGAAGTAAGTAAGGGGGGGGGAGAAGGAAGGTAAGGAGGGACGAAGAAAGGAGGGCGAAAAGAAAGAAGGAGGGAAGGGAAGGAAAGGAAAGGAGGGAGGAAAGAAAGAGAGGAGGAAGGAAAGGAGGGAGGAAGGAAGGAGAAAGGAAAGAGAGAAGGAGGGAAGGAAGGAAAGGAGGGAGGAAACAAAGAAGGAAGAGTCAAAACGGACGGGCTTAATTTGACGACACGAGGGTTAAGAGGTTAAAAAGTAAGTATGTGCTGCTGCCTGTTGATGTAGTGGTGAGTAAGAAGATGAACATAGTGACTTACGTGCACATCCATACACAGTCCGTATCGGGGCGAGCCTGCTTGGCGATGGCGTGTGCGTTATTAAAAAGAAGTCTCATCTTCTGCCTGTTGACATCTGACAGCTTGATCAGGGCTTCGACGGTGGGGGGGGGGGGGGGGCCTTTTCCAGGGGCACGGACTTCGCTTTTAAGATTGCCGTGCAGTCGCGGGGTGGCAGGCGGACAGCTCATGAGAAATGATGCTCTCAATCTTCATTGATTTACAGCCAACAACAAATGCATTACCGTGACTCTACTGGTCCTGGGATGAGAGCGACACACACTACAAAACATAACTCCGCTGTTGTAGTTGAGCCACTTCCTCTTCCCACCGGCCTGGTTGAGAAATCACTTTTAGTTAAACTTCCTACAAGGCTTTGCTTTTTGATTTCGGCATTTCACCGCTAACGTTAGCCGGGTCTCCCTGAGTGGAAATTCCCTCCTCTTCATTCTCCCTCACGACACTCTGAACATTTACCTCCTTCATCTTTTTGGCTGGTGGTTGCTTCCCCATCTACTCATGATTCATTTTAAAGTTGAGAAGCTGAGCTCGTTTGCCATTTGCGAACAGAGAGTCAGAGCTCCACTGTTAGCACTACATGAGCTAATGTTAGCGGTATCACCTGCTGGAGCTAACGTTAGCGGTATCACCTGCTGGAGCTAACGTTAGTCGGGTCTCCCTGAGTGGAAATTCCCTCCTTTTCATCCTCCCTCGCCACTTTCTGAACATTAACCTCCTTGGTCTTTTTGGCTGGTGGTTGAGCCCCGTCAATAAATCGCCACATAATAAATAAATATATATATATATAGTATACTTCTCTCTCGTCGTTAGTCTTTGTTAGTCTTCCTGCGAGTTGATATGAAAAAAAAGAACTTGTTCGGATTTGATTGGGCTGCCGTAATTACTTTATTAACAGTGCAATTTCATTTTAAAAGGCAGATTTCTCTCCCAGAGCTCCGCTGCTGTAACGCTCCCGGTGTGAGTTGACGCCGAGCACAGGACGGAGCTAAACCGTGGAGCAGCCGTTCCGTAAGTGACTGAAATTACAACCTGTCTGGTTTTTCTTGGGTGGACAATCTCAACATTTCTATTAAAGATGTTTCCCTTTTCTGTTGTTTAGATCATAGATGTTAAAACCTCCCAAATGATACAAGAAGGTGCCTAAAGCATTTTTTTTAACCACCCAATTAAATAAAAAGTAGCTGGAAAACTGTCCGAGTGCAAAGACAGTCAGTACGTTTACATGCAGCAAAAAATTGGAATTTCTGATCAGTATCAGACATAGTTTGGACTTTTAAAATGCTTATAAACACCTTAGTCCGATCTACATCAGACCTACTTTGGACCATAACTAACATCTCAAAATCGGATAAGAACACCTAGATAATTGGTTCATAGTCGGCATTTTAACGCCATGTAAACTCAGCAATCGTATCTAAATTGGATTTTGCATTCTGCACATGCTCGAGAATTCCCTCTGGAGCTTTTCACCTGGAAGTGAAAGATCTGTTGTTCTTTTTATATGAATTATTATTATAAGGAAAATAAAGCAGGAAATGTTACGCTACTGTAGCATCATCCATCTCCTCGTACTCCATCTTGGTTTGAATGCTGTCAAATAGTTTTTTGTTGCTGTTTAGTAGCGGTCAACAGGAAGTGGCTCTTTGTTGAGAGGGCTACAGCGCCACATAGCGTAACGGAGTCAGCCATGATCCGGCCATTTATCCGATCCTCTGAACGGCATGTATACTCAGACAAGTGATCCGGTCTTATGCATGTCTTTATCTGATACGATCAGAAATTCAAATTTTTTTGCTGCATGTAAACGTACTGAGTGACAGCAGAAACACGCTGGATGAAATTCGGTGTAATTTTGGTGTAATTTAAACCTTTGGGTGACTGCTGTTGCCTGCTTGCCCTTTCTAGCTTTTCCCAGCGTTTGTGTGCAGCCATCCTCTCTGCTATTTACTGCCTGTTTTTAGCTCCACAGTGCTAATAAATTTCACCTGACTGCAGCTTCAGACCGGGTCGGAGGACAGCGTGAAACCAGACAAATGAAACCAGACACAAAGGAAATGAGCTCGTAGGCGCTAACAGCTGCCGGCACAACAGAAAAATACACTCAGTTATCAACAGAAACGAGAGAAGAGATAAGAAGCTAGGGCTACCGCTGTCGTCATGGTTACGGTAATAACCACGGGGTTAAAGGTTACAGGGGGCGATCGTGGTTACGCTTTTTTTTAAAACTGTATCGTGGTTGGAAACAGGAAGCAGTTCCACCCAAAACTCTACCTCTGGATGAGCAAATCTGTCCATATAAGGGTCAATGAGGTTTATATTAGTCTCCGTGTGGTTTAGTTTAAATTTAAAGGGTTAAAATGTGAAAATAAACGTATGAATAACTTCACACATTCTTTTTTTGTGGACCCAGCATCAAATTTCTGCTTTTAATCCATTTAGAGAGAATATATTAGAGGATTATGGTAAAAAAGTGGTGTAACCATAAAAACTTTGTACCAAATAATTGAACGTTGCTTAAAAACAGTAAATAGTCAATAAAACTCCTTCCTTCCTTCCTTCCTTCCTTCCTTCCTTCCTTCCTACCTAACACCATATCAACTAGTTTGGCATGATCTTACATCCTTCCTTCCTTCCTTCCTTCCTTCCTACCTAACACCATATCAACTAGTTTGGCATGATCTTACATTATAACTTTTATATTAAATAAAGCTAACGGAATACTATTGTTCTAAATATTACATTTCATCTGGTAACCATGGAGACCAGGACACATTTAAGTCATTATTAGTATAAGTCCACTTAAATACACTGTAGGTGATAAAATATTTAATATTTATCATTCTTTTGTGGTTACACCATTTGACATTTTCAGGAGCATTCAGTCATTCAGTTTGGTAAAAAATGGTGCAAATGTCATTTAAATGATATAAAACCAACAAAAATACTAAATGTACATTTTAACAAACCTGATGCTGCTTTTAAATCTAGTTTTAAGATTTTTTTGAATTCATCATCTTTCCAACCCTCATTTATCTCTGACCGGAATAAGTCATCTGAACTGCTCCACTGCTTTACCTCATTATTACTACGACCACTAGATGGCAGCGGTGAAACTTGAGGTCAGTTTTGGGCAACCCCACACACACTCACACACACTCACACACACACACACATCTTCTTTTTCATCTTTTTAATGCTTTCAGTTCTGTTTGTTTTGTTGAGACTCATCACTGAAATGGACATCTTTTCATCATCAGTCTGTCCAAGCAATTATCTCCGCTCCCCGAAGGTCTGATCTAATTGAGCTGGCAGACAAATGTGCGGTTATTTCAGACTAAAGGGTACAGTATGTGCCTCAGATCACTCCACTATTGGTATTTCATTATTTCTGCTCCATACAGATCTGATGTTTTTAGTTCTTCAGAGCTTTATATGTTGTTCTGTTTGTTTAAATAATGACATTTTCTGGTTATATGGTTCTACAATAAACCCCACACTTCCAGAAAGTTCTGCTCATTTTACTTTTTACATATAAAATAACATTTAAACACCAAAAAGGGATGAAAACATGACCAAAAAGAGACATAAACTGACTAAAGAAACCTAAAAAATACCAAAAAAAAGACATAAAAGTGACTTAAAAATACACAATTTGACTAAATAAACTCAAAAAATACAAAAAAAGAGGCATAAAAATGACTGAAAAGAGACTTAAATTGACTAAAGAAACCTAAAGACTACAAAAAAGAGACATAAAAATGACTAAAAAAACACAAATTGACAAAACAAACTTAAAAAATACCAAAAAGAGACATAAAACTGACTTAAAGATACACAGATTGACTAAAGAAACCCAACAAAAATACAAAAAAGAGACATACAAATGACGAAAAAGAGACTAAAGAGACTCAAAACCACCAGAAAGAGACATTTCCATCATTATGTCTATGTTCTATTTTCATGTCTGAGGTAAAATAGGACATGATATTATTGTGTGATAGGAGATGTTTAGTCTCTCTGCTCTCTGAGACATGAATCAAGCTTTAATCACATTTATTGATCAGTCAGATTATTGATTATTGATGCTTTCTAAACACATCTGTGCTTCAACATTTAGGTATAGAGACACTTTATATGAGGAGAACAAACTGTGAACAGGATGTAAAGCAGGGGGGTCAAACTCATTTTCATTTAAGGGCCACATACTTCCCAATTTAATCTCACATGGGCCGGATCATTAAAAAGATGAAGGAGGGAAGGAAGGAAGGAAGGAAGGAAAGATGGAAGGACGAAAGGGATGAAGGACAGATATAAGGAAGAAAGGAAGGAAAAGAAGGCGGAGAAGGAAGAGTAGACAGGAATGAAAGAAGGAAGGAAGGATGGAAAGATGGGAGGAAAAGAAGGAGGAGAAGGAAGAGTAGACAGGAATGAAAGACGGAAGGAAGAAAGGAAGTTAGGTAGGAAGGAAAGATGGAAGAAAAAGAAGACAGGAAGGAAGGATGGAAAGATGGGAGGAAAAGAAGGAGGAGAAGGAAGAGTAGACAGGAATGAAAGATGGAAGGAATAAAGGAAGGAAGGAAGGTAGGTAGGAAGGAAAGATGGAAGAAAAAGAAGACAGGAAGGAAGGAAGGGAAGATGTAAGGAAGGAAGGAATAAGGAAAGTGGGCCGAATTGCACCTCTCGGCGGGCCGGATCTGGCCCACGGGCCGCATGTTTGACCCCCCTGATGTAAAGGGTTAAACAAACTGCACACGCTGCATTTAAAGCAGATAAAATCCTAAAGAAATTAATGAATTCTGCCAACTTAACATAAAGAGTGAACCACAGACTAATGAAAAAGAATCTGCAGTAAATTGGGAAGTTTCTCGGAGCATTATGAAGCACATAGATCAGCTTCAGTTTGATCCTTTGTGAAGCGTAAACAGGCTGGATGGAGGTAAAACTGACGGAGGCTTCAAAGGAAACAGTATCTGATTCACTGGAGGAGCCGGAGCATGAAGACCGTCAGATTTAATATTAATTAATTGGTTTATTATCAAGAGGCACGCGCACATTAATCAGCATTATTGTAGATGTCGATTCTTTAAAAACGTGCTGCTTCAATTAACCCTCCTGTTGTCGTCAGGTCAAGGAAGGACAGATGGAAGGACAGGAGGAAGGAAGGAAAGGAGTAAGGAGGGAAAGAGGAAGAAAGGAAGGAAGGAAAGGAGTAAGGAGGGAGGGAGGGAGGGAAGGAGGAAGGAATTTAGGAGAGAAGGAAGGAAGGAGTAAGGACGAAAACAGGAAAGAATTTAGGAGAGAAGGAAGGAAGGAAAGAAAGGAGTAAAGAGGAAAAGGGGAAGGAAGGAAGGAAAGGAGTAAGGAGGGAGGGAGGAAAGGAGAAAGGAATTTAGGAGAGAAGGAAGGAAGGAGTAAGGACGAAAACAGGACGGAATTTAGGAGAGAAGGAAGGAAGGAAAGAAAGAAGTAAGGAGGGAGGGAGGAAGGAAGGTAAGGAGTAAGGACGAAAACAGGAAAGAATTTAGGAGAGAAGGAAGGAAGGAAGGAAAGGAGTAAAGAGGAAAAGGGGAAGGAAAGGAGTAAGGAGGGAGGGAGGGAAGGAGGAAGGAATTTAGGAGAGAAGGACGGAAGGAGTAAGGACGAAAACAGGAAAGAATTTAGGAGAGAAGGAAGGAAAGAAGGAAGGAAAGGAGTAAAGAGGAAAAGGGGAAGGAAGGAAGGAAAGGAGTAAGGAGGGAGGGAGGAAAGGAGGGAGGAATTTAGGAGAGAAGGAAGGAAGGAAGGAGTAAGGACGAAAAGGAGTAAGGACAAAAACAGGAAAGAATTTAGGAGAGAAGGAAGGAAGGAAAGAAAGAAGTAAGGGGGGAGGAAGGAAGGAAAGGAGTAAGGAGGGAGGGAGGAAAGGAGGAAGGAATTTAGGAGAGAAGGAAGGAAAGAAAGAAGTAAGGGGGAAGGAAGGAAGGAAGGAAAAGAGTAAGGAAGGAGGGAGGAAGGAAAGGAGGAAGGATGGACAGAAAAAAAAAGCCAGACAACAAAAGAAGAAGAATAAAACAAAAAAAAAGGGTTTACCTAACGTTTCTTATCACAGGACTGTCATGGGTTGATCAGTTGTGGTCACCCTCATCAGCTCACTCCCCTCACCTGTGCTTCCCCGCCCATCCCCACACCTGGTTGCAATCATCATCATCATCAGTTCCCCTTCATATACAGTACAGCCCCATGTCCACTCGTCCTCTGCCAGATTGTCTGATTGTGTTTTCATGCCTAACGTTCCAGCGTTACTCTGCCTGGGTCATTCCTGCTCCTCTTGCCTGGTTCCCAGTTTTTGGATTTTTACCTTCTCCCTTGGGTCTGTCTGCCTGATTGTCTGTCTGCCTGGTTGTCTGTCTGTCTGGTTTTGACTCCGATTAAATATCTGTGGACTCTGAAATGTCTTCCTGTTGTCGTGCTTTTGGGTTCCCTGCCTTCTGAGCCGTTACAAGGACTATCCAAAGGCAGGTGTAAGCGTTCAAAGCTCCAGTTCCAGACCAGGTAACTTGTTTGTATAAGTTATCAGAGGGTCCCAGGTTTGAGGGTACATCTGATCTTCTCCAGCTTAACGTTCTGCACAACGTCCCTAATTCAGTGGTGGTGTGACGGAGGAGTAACAGCCTTCCATTTAAGCATCTAGCTAATAAGGAGGAAAAGGCAATGACCTTGTGTAAATGAACAGGGGGAGCAGAGGGTCCCGTTGGATCTGAAAAACAACCAAAAACTGCAACCAAGGGGGAAGGTGAGACGTTATAAGCGTTAGAGATGACTTCAGAAAAGGATGACCAGAAAGGAACGAGTGTCGGACAAGACCAGAACATACGATAGGAGGTAGCCAGGGTCTGTATGTTCGGATATATTCTTGCTAATTTAGCTTTTGAGAAGTGTAACCTATGTAACACTTTAAACTGTATTATAGCCGTAAGTACTTTTGACAGCTTTGACCATCTCCAGATAATTGCCAGGATTAATGAAATCCTCCATCTTTTTTAATGCAGTATGTTTCCTGGCATTGTCTAGCAGTCGTCCCAGTTCACGCATCTTTTCACGGATGCACTGTTTAATGACTTTTTAATATCATTCCACATTTATTTATTTTTTTTTGGAATACTTTATTTTCAAGTTTCAATTATTCAAGAACAATACAACTTATTCCCACAAAAAGTACTTAATAACAAAGTTAACAAAGGGTTAAGAGGAAAAGGAAAGACAACTAAATAGACAAAAAATAAAATAAATTACATACATATTTATTGTATTGCAACACATTGTCACTATGATATGCTGACATTGTATCTGGACGCTAGTATTGGACCAGTTCAAAGATTACAGGTAGTCCACAGCTGATAAAGGTAGTGTCTCCATATATTCAATAAAAGGTTGCCAGATCTTTAAAAAGACATCATATCTGTTCCTCATGACATAGGTTATCTTCTCCAAACAGGTCATCACTTCTGATATCCATTTTGATATTGAGAGGGGGGAATCTGGCTTCCAAGTTAACGCAATACATTCCACATTTATTGAGCGAGTGCTGCCCATATTCAATGATGACAGGATCCAGATTCATGCCTGCTGATATGTGAAGGCTCAGGCCCGGTGTATACACAGAGAGCCTGAACACGGTTCTTGCCAGGTTTCATGTTGACTGGTCCAGGCTTGAGTCGACAGATTCTCGTATGTCTCCGTAGAACATGTCGTGTGAAGAGTCCTCGGCAGTAAGCACAGAGCATGAAATCACTTCCCTGTGCTTCTTTTGATGGACGTTTACGTGGAACAAGTTGTCCCTTTCCTGGCTCCATTACAGTGGCATTATGGGCATAGTTGCCTTTGTTTCGAATATACTCTAGTAGTCTTTTCCTCTCTCTTTTACCCCTTTTCCATCGAGCTGGAGCTGGTGCTGGTTCGGAGCCAGAGCCTGACTAAGCACCGGTTCTTTGCTTTTCCACTGCCAAAGCTCCAGCCCCGAGCCTCAGAACAGGAGCCAAAGTGAGCACCAACTCTTTGCTGGTCTAAAGCGAGAACCAATTACGTCAGCGGACTGGGGGGCGGGGCTAACGTTTATTAGCCGGCAAGCAGGGTTAACGTTTATTAGCCGGCAAGCGAGGCTAACGTTTATTAGCCGGCTAGCGGGGCTAACGTTCATTAGCTGGCAAGCAGGGTTAACGTTTATTAGCTGGCTAGCGGGGCTAACGTTTATTAGCCGGCTAGCGGGGCTAACGTTTATTAGCAGACTAGCGGGGCATTTACAGAAGGTTAAAGATTTGTTGATTAAAAGTACTATTTTTATCATTTTTTGCCAGAGCTTTCTTCTTCTTCTTCTTCTTCTTCGTTTCCGGCAGGCTAGATGCCTTGTGCCATGTTGCTGCCTCTCACTGGTGAATCATGGAAGTGTTAAAATGGTTATATCATGATAGACTTTAAACTAAAATCAAGTCACACTACTCATTAACCTTCCTGTCGTCTGTTTTGACTGTTCTTTCTTTCCTCCCTCCTTCCTTCCTTCCTTCCTTCCTTCCTTCCTTCTTTCCTGTCCCTTCCTTCCTCCCTCCTTTCCTTCTTTCCTCCTTTCCTTCCTCCTACCTTCTTTCCTGTCCCTTCCTTCCTCCCTCCTTTCCTTCTTTCTTCATCCCTTCCATCCTTCCTCCCTCCCTCCCTCCCTTCTTTCCTCCTTTCCTTCCTCCTACCTTCTTTCCTTCCTTCCTTCCTTCCTTCCTTCTTCTTCCCTTCCCTTCCCTCCTTTCCTTCCTTTTTCTTCCCTTCCTTCCTTTCCTTCCTTCTTCCTCACTTCCTTTCTTGACTCGAGGACAACATAATCACAAATTAAAAAAAGAGGAAGTTTTGATTCAAGTGATTTAAATATGAACAGATTGGTTCAGTCTCAGATGTGTTAGAGGAGCTATAGGAAGGTTTATCACACTGAAGGAGGAGGATTGAGTTCAGGGTCTGGAGTCGGGTCTCTGCTCGTCGGTGTTTGTTGCAGGTGTATCTGTGTGAATCTGTGAGTGTGGAGCTGAAAGGCTGCAGAGACGAAGACACTGAAGAGACAGAAACGCAAACTCAGCAAGTTTCAAGCTTATGTGTTCATTTGTGCCGATGATATAAAAAAACCCACACAAATAGGTCACACACTGTTATTATAGCTATTCTCAACTCTGCATTGTACACACACACACACACACACACACACACACACACACACACACACACACACACACACACACACCTTGTCCTAGGTCACTTTTGGGGACTTTATATAGACTTACATTAATTTCCTGGACACTTACCTTAACCATAACCACTGACCCAAAAAAATCTGCCTTTTCCCAATTGGTCAAGATGTCCCCAATTAACTGGAAATGTATCCCCAAAAGTAACTTATGACAGAGAGTACACACACACACACACACACACACACACACACACACACTAGCAACCTTGTCCTAGGTCACTTTTGGGGACTTTATATAGACTTTACATTAATTTCCTAGACATTTAGCCATCCCCAATTAACTTGTCTTTAGTCAAATTTGTCCTCAAAAGTAGCAGAGAGTATACACACACACACACTCCCAAAAAGGAGCTTGACAGACCACACACAAGCACACACACACTAACCTTGTCCTAGGTCACTTTTGGGGACTTTACATAGACTTACATTAATTTCCCATCCCCAGTTAACTTGTCTTCAGTCAGAAATGTGTCCTCAAAAGTAGCTTATGACAGAGAGTATACACACACACACACTCCCAAAAAGGAGCTTGACAGACCACACACACACACACAAAACTTGTCCTAGGTCACTTTTGGGGACATTACATTAATTTCATGGACACTCCAGAATCAACCTTTTCCCAATTGGCTGAGCCTTCCCCAAGTAACTGCTGTTCAGTAAGAAATGTGTCCCAAAAAGTAGCTTATGACAGACTACACACACACACACACACACTAACCTTGTCCTAGGTCACTTTTGGGGACTTTACATAGACTTACATTAATTTCCCATCCCCAGTTAACTTGTCTTCAGTCAGAAATGTGTCCTCAAAAGTAGCTTATGACAGAGCGTGCACACACACACACACACACACACAGACCTTGTCCTAGGTCACTTTTGGGGAGATTACATTAATTTCCCAGACATCCCGGAGTCAGTCTTTTCCCAGTTGGACAATTAACTGGTGTTTAGTCAGAAATGTGTCCTCTGAAGTAACTTATGACAGAGTTAAACACACACACACACACACACACACGCGTTGTCCTGGGTAACTTTTGGGGGATTACCTTTACCCTAACTATCCCCACTGACCCAAAAATCATCTGTCCCCAATTAACTGGTCTTTAGTGAGAAATATGTCCCCAAAAGTAGCTTATTACAGAACTACACACACACACACATAGACACACACACACGCACGCGCACACATATACACACATACATAGACACACACACACACAGTCAAACACACCCACACATATAGACACACACACATATAGACACACACACATACACACGCACGCGCACACATACCTACACACATACACCTACACACATAGACACACACCCACACACACAGAGAGTCAGTATATTGTTGGCTCTGGTTCTCAGTGAGTGTGTGTGTGTGTGTGTGTCTATGTGTGTGTGTGTGTGTCTGTATGTGTGTGTAGGTGTGTCTATGTTTGACTGTGTGTGTAGGTGTGTGTGTGTGTGTGTGTGTGTGTCTGTATGTGTGTATTTGTGTGTATGTATGTGTGTGTCTCTGTATGTGTGTGTGTATGTGTTTGTGTCTATGTGTGTGTGTGTGTGTGTGTGTGTGCGTGCGTGTGTGTGTGTGTCTGTCTCTGTGTGTGTGTGTGTGTGTGAGTGTGTGTGTGTCTGTGTGAGTGTGTGTGTAAAGGGTCGGAGCAGCTCTCTCTGCGTATCTCCTCTCTGTGTTTAGACGCCTACTCAGCCGCTTTACTTAAAGCAGCTGTTGACCTCTTATCTGCCTCCGTGTCATCTTCATCTTCATCATCATCTTCATCATCTTCATCTTCATCATCTTCATCATCTTCATCATCTTCATCATCTTCATCATCTTCATCTTCACTGAAATCAGTTTTAATGTTATTTCATGCTGTACAGCGCTGTGTCATCTCTGGGTTTGATAAATATCCTCCCTCTCTCCTTCTCTCCTCCCTTCCTTCTTTCCTTCCTCTGTCCTTCCTTCCTTCCTTTCCTTCCTCCCTGCCTTCTTTCTTCCCTTCCTCTTTTCCTTTCTCCCTCCCTCGTTCCTTATTTCCTCCGTCCTTCCTTCCATCTGTCCTTCCTCCCTCTCTCCTTCTCTCCTCCCTTCCTTCTTTCCTTCCTCCGTCCTTCCTTCCTTCCTTCCTTCCTTTCCTTCCTCCCTGCCTTCTCTCCTCCCTTCCTTCTTTCGTTTCTCCCTCCCTCGTTCCTTATTTCCTCCGTCCTTCCTTCCTTCCTTCCTTCCTTCCTTCCTTTCCTTCCTCCCTGCCTTCTTTCTTCCCTTCCTCTTTTCCTTTCTCCCTCCCTCGTTCCTTATTTCCTCCGTCCTTCCTTCCTTTCCTTCCTTCCATCTGTCCTTCCTCCCTCTCTCCTTCTCTCCTCCCTTCCTTCTTTCCTTCCTCCGTCCTTCCTTTCCTTCCTCCCTGCCTTCTTTCTTCCCTTCCTCTTTTCCTTTCTCCCTCCCTCGTTCCTTATTTCCTCCATCCTTCCTTCCATCTGTCCTTCCTCCCTCCCTCCTTCTCTCCTCCCATCCTTCTTTCCTTCCTCCATCCCCCTTTCTTCTTCCTTTCCTTCCTCCCTGCCTTCTTTCTTCCCTTCCTCTTTTCCTTTCTCCCTCCCTCGTTCCTTATTTCCTCCGTCCTTCCTTCCTTTCCTTCCTTCCATCTGTCCTTCCTCCCTCCCTCCTTCTCTCCTCCCTTCCTTCTTTCCTTCCTCCTTCCTTCCTTCCTTCCATCTGTTCTCCCTCCTTCTCTCCTCCCTTCCTTCTTTCCTTCCTCCGTCCTTCCTTCCTTCCTTCCTTCCTTCCTTCCTTCCTTTCCTTCCTTCCATCTGTTCTTCCTCCCTCCCTCCTTCTCTCGTCCCTTCCTTCTTTCCTTCCTCCGTCCTTCCTTCCTTCCTTGCCTTCCTTCCATCTGTCCTTCCTCCCTCTCTCCTTCTCTCCTCCCTTCCTTCTTTCCTCCCTTCCTTTCCTTCCTTCCATCTGTCCTTCCTTCCTTCCTTCCTTCCTTCCTTCCTTTCCTTCCTTCCATCTGTTCTTCCTCCCTCCCTCCTTCTCTCCTCCCTTCCCTCTTTCCTTCCTCCGTCCTTCTTTCTTCTTCCTTCCTTCCTTCCTTCCTTCTTTCTTCCCTTCCTCCCTCCCTCCTTCTTTCTTTCCTCCCCCACCTTCCTTCCTTCCTTCCTTCTTTCTTCCGTCCTTCCCTTCCTTCCCTTCCTTCCCTTCCTTCTTTCCTTCCTCCATCCCCCTTCCTTCTTTCCTTCCTCCATCTCCCTCCCTCCTCTCTTTCTTTCCTCCCCCCTACCTTCCTTCTTTCCTCCGTCCTTCCTTCCTTCCTTCCTTCCTTCCTCCCTTCCTTTTGTCCTATAAAGGGTTAATTTACTGTTAAATAATGAGCTTTTCTTCTTGCTGCAGATTTTCACATTAATATTCTGAACGTGTTTCTGTGCTGAAAACCTGAGTTTAATGAGTCTGTCCACCTGCTGCTGCAATAATGTGCATTTCCACCACTGTGGGACTAATAAAGGAATAACTTAAGTGGTATATTAATTTATTTAAATCATTTATTATTTAATTTTTTTTTTTTAACTTTATTTACCAGCTGTGGTTTAAATAGAGAACTCAATTCTAGGAGGAAAGGAGCAATTTTAGGTGATATTTGACAGAATTTCTGTTATATAAATTACAAAATTGGCATAAATAATGATTAATCACATAGATAGATAGATAGATAGATAGATAGATAGATATATAGATAGATATACAGTAGATGGATAGAGAGAGAGATAGATGATAGAGAGCGAGAGAGAGGGGAGGGATAGATAGATAGATAGATAGATAGATAGATAGATAGATAGAGAGAGAGAGAGATAGGTAGGTAGGTAGGTATATGGATAGATA
>JAJDFG010001021.1:0-30000 GCA_021039105.1 Scomber colias | reverse complement strand
CTTCCTTCTTTCATTCTGTCCTTCCTTCATCTGTCCTTCCTTCCTTTCTTCCATCTGTCTTTCCTTCCTTCCTTCCTTCCTTCCTTCTTCCTTTCTCTCCTTCCGTCTTTTCATCTTTCCTTCCTTTCTTCCTTCCTTCTGTCCTTCTGTCCTTATTTTCCTTCTTTCCTTCCTTCCTTCCTTCTGTCCTTTCTGCTTTTTCTTTCCTGCCTTCCTTCCTTCTTTCCTTCTTGCCTTCCTTTCTTCCTTCCTCCCTTCCATCCTTCCTTCATCTGTCCTTCCTTCCTTCTTTTCCTTCCTCCTTCTGTTTGAAATAATAACCATCACTGAAGTTTATTACGTATAATTATTATCATTATTTTTTTTATCTTCTTTTTTTTTCAGGATCATCATCGTGTTGAAAAACAGGATCTACGTTTACAGTTTCCCAGAAAATCCCGTCAAGCTGTTTGAGTTTGATACCCGAGATAATCCCAAAGGTCAGAGCTGCTTCTCTCCTCCATTCAGCTTTCACTCCTTCTTTATTTTAAACTAGGGCTGTGAAACGATACATTTTTTAATCAAGATTAATCGCAGAATTTCCATAGTTAATCGAGATTAATGGCGTTTTGAATTGCATGTTTGAAATCCTGTTATTTTCCATTTGAAGGCAGTTTTAAGCCCATAATGTAAAGCATTTCTTACCAGAGTGTCTTAACTGGGAATCAATCACGGCTCTGCTGCGACTCCCACACTCCAAAATGCTCCTTTGGTGGAGCTGAGGCTGGCTTGGCTGCACCTGGGTGTTTAGCGTGGAGGTGCTAACTCAAACTCCACGTACTCCGGTGGTAGTTAAACTCCGTTTGACACAGGTTGCATTTTACTTTTGACTTGTCAACTGAAGCGTCTGGAAGTGTTTTAAAGTTAAACAAGCCGTTCAAAAGTCCAGTAGCTCTCTTACTTTCCATCAGCGCGGTAGGTTTACTGCAGGAGGCCACTTCAAAGCATAGCGCTACAGCTAGAGGAGACGTCTACGGGGGAGTAGAAGGGACAAAAAGGCTTGCAATTAACGCGTTAACGCTGACAGCCCTAATTTATACATTTATTTTTTTATTTTTTTATTTATATTTAAATTAACTGTGAATGTGTGTGTTGCAGGTTTGTGTGATTTGTGTCCCAGTCTGGAGAAACAGCTGCTCGTGTTTCCAGGTCATAAATGTGGCAGCCTGCAGCTCGTTGTAAGTCTAACCCTTCCTTCCTTTCTTTCGTCCTCTTTCCTTTTCCTTCCTTCCTTCCTTTTTGTCTTCTCTTTCTTCTCTTCTTTCCTTCCATCTTTACTTCCTCTCTTATTTTCCTTGCTTCCTTCCTTTCTTCCTTCTGTCCTTCCTCCCTTCCTTTCTTCCTCCCTCTTGTCCTTCCTTCTTTCTTTCCTTACTCTCTTCTTTTCCTTCCTTCCTTCCTTCCATCCATCTTTCTTTCCTTCCTTCTTTCCTTCCTTCCTTCCTCCCTTCCTCCCTTCCTCTCTTCTCTTCCTGCTTTCCTTCCTTCCTTCCTTCTCTTCCTTTCTTCCATCTTTCCTTCCTTTATGTCTCCTTTTCCTTCCCCTCTTTTTCCTTCCTTCCATCTTTCCTTCATCTCTTCTTTCTGTCCGTCCTTCCTTCTTTTCCTTCCTTCCTTCCTGCCTCTCTTCTTTTCCTTCCATCCTTCCATATTTCCTTCCTTCTTTTTCTTTTCCTTCTCTTCGTTTCTCACATCTTTCCTTCCTTCCTTCTTTCCTTCCTTCCTTCCTTCTTTCCTCCCTTCTTTCCTTCCTTCCTTCTCTCCTTCCTTCCTCCCTTCCTCCTTTCCTTCCTTCTGTCCGTCCTTCCTTCTTTCTTTTCCTTCCATCTTTCCTTCCTTCCTTTCCTTGTTTTCCTTCCATTTGTCCTTCCCGTCTTATTTTCCTTCCTCTCCTTTCCTTCCTCTCCTTTCCTTCCTTCCTTTCCTTGTTTTCCTTCCATTTGTCCTTCCTCTCCTTTCCTTCCTCTCCTTTCCTTCCTTCCTTTCCTTGTTTTCCTTCCATTTGTCCTTCCTGTCTTATTTTCCTTCCTTCCTTCCTGTCATCCTCCTTCCTTTAAACTGAAGCTACTGATCCTCATGTTGTTAAATGTTTTCAGGACTTGGTCGAACACTAAACCGGGAACGTCGTCGGCTCCGTTCACCATCAACGCTCATCAGAGTGAGATCGCCTGCGTGGCTCTGAACCAGCCGGGAAGCGTCGCCGCTTCAGCTTCACGCAAAGGAACTCTGATCCGTCTGTTCGATACCACCACCCGAGACAAGCTGGTGGAGCTGAGGAGGGGGACGGACCCCGCCACGCTATACTGGTATACTGGGAGGGTGTGTGTGTGTGTGTGTGTGTGGCTGTGTGTGTGTGTGTGAGAGAGGAGGGGGACGGACCCCGCTACACTATACTGGTATACTGGGCGGGGGGGTGTATGTGTGTGTGTGTGTGTGTGTGTGTGTGTGTGTGTGTGTGTGTGTGTGTGTGTGTGAGAGAGGAGGGGGACGGACCCCGCTACACTATACTGGTATACTGGGCGGGGGGGGGTGTGTGTGTGTGTGTGTGTGTGTGTGTGTGTGTGTGTGTGTGTGTGTGTGTGTGTGTGTGTGTGTGTGTGTGTGTGTGTGTGTGTGTGTGAGAGAGGAGGGGGACGGACCCCGCCACGCTATACTGGTATACTGGGGGGGGGGTTGTGGGAGGGAGGGAGAGAGAGGGAGGGAGAGAGAGGGAGAGAGAGAGGGGGGGGGAGTGGGAGAGAGGGGGAGGGAGAGGGGGAGAGAGAGAGAGAGAGAGAGAGAGAGAGAGAGAGACTATACTGGGAGGGGGGGAGGGTGTGTGTATATGTGTGTTCCTTCCTCTTTTCCTTTCTCCCTCCCTCCCTCCTTCCCTTCCTTCCTTAGACAAAATTTATCATTTTTAAATTATATAAAAAATTAAGAAAAGTCAAAATCTATTCAGAATTATTCATTTATTTATTTATTTATTCTTTCTATTGTTCATCATGTTTTCTTTATATCTGCGTGTTACTTATTTTATTTTATAACATGTTTAGAGTCTAACCTGAGTCTCTTCTTCTTCTTCTCCCTCCAGTATTAACTTCAGCATGACTCCTCCTTCCTGTGCGCCTCCAGTGATAAAGGAACAGTTCACATCTTCGCTCTGAAAGACACCAAACTCAACCGCCGCTCAGCGTAAGATCACATGACACCTCTCATCACATGATCACATGACTCCTCTCATCACATGATCACATGATCACATGACTCCTCTCATCACATGACTCCTCTCTCTCTTTTTACTTCCTGTTGTCCTCACGGGTCACATGACTCCTCTCTCTCTTTTACTTCCTGTTGTCCTCACGGGTCACATGACTCCTCTCTCTCTCTCTTTTTACTTCTGTTGTCCTCACGGGTCACATGACTCCTCTCTCTCTCTCTTTTTACTTCCTGTTGTCCTCACGGGTCACATGACTCCTCTCTCTCTCTCTTTTTACTTCCTGTTGTCCTCACGGGTCACATGACTCCTCTCTCTCTTTTACTTCCTGTTGTCCTCACGGGTCACATGACTCCTCTCTCTCTCTTTACTTCCTGTCGTCCTCCTGGGTCACATGACTGTTCCTCTTTCCTCCCTTACTTCCTTCCTTCTGTCCTTCCTTCCTTCCTCCCTCCCTCCTTCTTTCCTTCCTCTCTTTCCTCCCTCCTTCTGTCCTTTCTTCCTTCTTTCCTACCTTTCCTCTTTCCTTCCTTCCCTCCTTCCTCCCTTCCTTCCTTCCTTCCTCTGTCTTTCTTTCCTTCCTTCCTTCCCTCTTCCCTTCCTCTTTTCCTTTCTCCATCCTTTCCGTCCTTCCTTCCTTCCTCCCTTCCTTCCTCCTTTCATCCTTCTTTCCTCTGTCCTTCTTTCTTTCCTTCCTCCCTTTCCACTACCTCCCCTCCTTCCTTTCTTCTTCTTTCCTTCCTTACTCTTTTCCTTCCTCTCTTTCCTTCTTCCTTCTGTCCTTCCTTCCTTCCCTCCCTCCTTTCCTTCCTCCCTCCTTTCCTTCCTTCCTTCCTCCTTTCCATCCTTCTTTCCTCTGTTCCTCTTTCTTTCCTTCCTCCCTTCCTCCCGTTCCTTCCCTCTTTTCCTTCCTTCTTCCTCCCATTCCTACCTCCCTTCCTTCTTTCCTTTCGTCCCTTCCTTCTTCATCCCTTTCTTCCTCCTTCCCTCCTTCCTTTCTTCTTCCTTCCTACCTCCTCCCTCCTTTCCTCCCTCCCTTCCTCACTCGTTTCCTTCCTCCCCTCCTTCCTTTCCTTCCTTGACTCGAGGACAACAGGAGGGTTAAAGACCTCCACAGGTTTTAACGAATCTCTCTCTTCCTCTTCTCCTCTTCCTCTTCCTCTCTCCTCTTCCTCTTCCTCTTCCTCTTCCTCTTCCTCTCTCAGGTTGGCTCGTGTGGGGAAGGTGGGCCCAGTGATTGGTCAGTACGTAGACAGTCCAGTGGTCGTTGGCGAGCTTCACGGTGCCGGCTGAGTGCGCTTGTATCTGCGCCTTCGGGAAGAACACGTCCAAGAACGTCAACTCCGTCATCGGTGAGGAAACGTTAACTCTCCTCTTTTCTCCTTTCTTTCCTTTCCCCCCTTCCTTCCTCCCTCCTTTCCGTCCTTCTTCCTCCTTTCCTTCCTTCCTTCTCTCCTTCCTTCCCTCCCTCCTTTCCTTCTTCCTTCCTTCCTTCCTAACTAATCATGTTTATGTTTACTGGTATGAGTTTCATTTCTTCCTCTCCTCTTTTCTCCTTTCTTTCCTTTCCTCCCTTCCTGCCTCCTTTCCTTCCTTTGTCCCTCCTTTCCTTCCTTTCTTCCTCCCTCCTTTCCTTCCTTCTTCCTCCTTTCCTTCCTTCCTTCTATCCTTACTTCCCTTCCTTCCTTCTATCCTTACTTCCCTCCTTTCCTTTCCTTCCTTCCTCCCTCCCTCCCTCCCTCCCTCCCACCCTCCCACCCTCCTTCCTTTCCTTCCTCCCCCTTTCCTACCTCCCTCCCCCCTTCCTTCCTCCCTTCCTTCTTTCCTTCCTTCCTTCCTTTCTTCCTCCCCCCTACCTTCCTCCCTTCCTTCTTTCCTCTGTCCATCCTTCCTCCTTTGCTCCCTTCCTTCCTTCCGCCCTCCTTTCCTTTCTTCCTTCTCTCCTTCCTTCCTCCCTCCTTTCCTTCTTCCTTCCTTCTTTCCTTCCCTCCTTCCTTCTTCCTCCCTCCCCCCTACCTTCCTCCCTTCCTTCTTTCCTCTGTCCATCCTTCCTCCTTTGCTCCCTTCCTTCCGCCCTCCTTTCCTTCCTTCTTCCTCCTTTCCTTCCTTCCTTCTTCCTTCCTCCCTCACTCCCTCCTTCCTTCTTTCCTCCCTCCTCCTCTACCTTCCTCCCTTCCTTCTTTCCTCCCCCCTACCTTCCTCCTTCCTTCCTTTCTTTCCTCCCCCCTACCTTCCTCCTTCCTTCCTTTCTTTCCTCCCCCCTACCTTCCTCCCTTCCTTCTTTCCTCTGTCCATCTTTCCTCCTTTCCTTACTTCTTCCTTCCTCCCTCCCTCCTTTCCTTCCTTCTTCCTCCTTTCCTTTCTCCCTCCTTTCCTTCCTTCTTCGTCCCTTCCTTCCTTCTTTCCTTCCTCCCTTCCATCCTTCCTTCCTTCCTCCCTCCTTTCCTTCCTTCCCTCCTTTGTTCTTCCCTTCCTTCTTTCCTTTCCTCCCTTCCTTCCGCCCTCCTTTCCTTCCTTCTTCCTCCTTTCCTTTCTACCTTCTCTCCTTCCTTCCCTCCCTCCTTTCCTTCTTCCTCCCTTCCTCCCTCCCTCCTTTCCTTCCCTCTTTCCTTCCTTCCTCCCTCCCTCCTTTCCTTCCCTCTTTCCTCCCACCTTTCCTTCCTTCCTTCCCCCCTCTCTTCCTTCTTCCTGCCCTTCTTTCCTTCCTCCCTTCCATCCTTCCTTCCTTCCTCCCTCCTTTCCTTCCTTCCCTCCTTTGTTCTTCCCTTCCTTCTTTCCTTTCCTCCCTTCCTTCCGCCCTCCTTTCCTTCCTTCTTCCTCCTTTCCTTTCTACCTTCTCTCCTTCCTTCCCTCCCTCCTTTCCTTCTTCCTCCCTTCCTCCCTCCCT
Source organism: Scomber colias (assembly GCA_021039105.1). NCBI lineage: Eukaryota > Metazoa > Chordata > Actinopteri > Scombriformes > Scombridae > Scomber > Scomber colias. The sequence goes on along the minus strand of JAJDFG010001021.1, from coordinate 23,878 downwards.
CCTTTCCTTCCCTCTTTCCTTCCTTCCTCCCTCCCTCCTTTCCTTCCCTCTTTCCTCCCACCTTTCCTTCCTTCCTTCCTCCCTCTCTTCCTTCTTCCTGCCCTTCTTTCCTTCCTTTCCTAAAGTGATAAACAGTAATGAGTGTTTTGTGTCGTGCAGCGATCTGTGTCGACGGGACTTTCCATAAATACGTTTTCACTCCCGATGGAAACTGTAAGCCGAGAAGCTTTCGACGTTTATCTCGACATTTGTGACGACGACGACTTCTGAGACAGAAACGAACATCGAGTCACATGACGATGACGAGGAGGAGGAGGAGGAGGAGGAGGAGGATGATGATGACGATGACGACGACGAAGACAAGGATGATGATGACGAAGAATGAAAATGACTGCAGTTAATGTTGATGGTCTTGTTTCCTTCCATCCTCCCTTCCTTCCTCCTTTCCTCCCTTCCTTCCTCCCTTCCTTCCCCCTTTTCTTTCTTCCTCCTTACCTTCCTTCCTTCCTTCCCTACTTCCTTCCTTCCTTCCTTCCTCCCGTCCTCTTTTCCTTTCTCCATCCCTCCCTCCTTCTTTCCTTTCCTCCTTCCTTCTTCCCTTCCTTCCTCCTTTCCATCCTTCTTTCCTCTGTCCTTCTTTTCCTTCCTTCCTCCCTTCCATATTTCCTTCCTCTCTTCTTTTCCTTCCTTCCCTCCTTCCTTCCTTCCTCCCTTCATTCCATCCTTCCTCCCTTCTTTCCATCCTTCCTTCCTTCTTTCCTTCCTTCCTTCGTTCCTCTCTTCTTTTCTTTCCTTCCTCTCCTTTTCTTTCCATCCTTCCTTCCTCCCTTCTTTCCATCCTTCCTCCCTTCTTTCCATCCTTCCTCCCTTCCTTCCTTCCTTCCTTCCTTCCTCCCTCCCTACTTTCCTTCCTTCCTCCCTTCTTTCCATCCTTCCTTCCTTCCTTCCTTCCATATTTCCTCCCTTCCTTCCTCCCTTCCTCTTTTCCTTTCTCCATCCCTCCCTCCTTTTTTCCTTCCCTCCTTTCCTTCCTTCCTTCTTCCCTTCCTTCCTCCTTTCCATCCTTCTTTCTTTCCTTACTCCCTTCCACTTTTACTTTCTCCCTCCCTCCCTCCCTCCTTTCTTCTTTCCTTCCCTTCGCTGCTTCCTTCATTCCTCCCTTCCATCTTTCTTTCCTCTCTTTTTTCCTTCCTTCCTCTTTTCTTTCCTTCCTCCCTTCTTTCCATCCTTCCATCCTTCCTCCCTTCCTTCCATCCTTCCTCCCTTCTTTCATCCTTCCTTCCTTCCTTCCTACTTTCCTTCCTTCCTCCCTTCTTTCCATCCTTCCTCCCTTCTTTTCCTTCCATCCTTCCTTCCTTCCTTCCTTCCTTCCATGATGACGATGATGAAGATGATGAAGAATGAAATGACTGCAGTTAATGTCGATGGATGTTTTATAAAAGTCTTTTTTCTTTGTATCTTCAGTTTGTAGCAGAGTGACTAAAGTTAAAGTGTTTTAATGTATATATGAAAAAAAACATCAAAATGAGATTAAAATTAATTTTTAATTTCTGAGTCTTCTTTTAATGTGTGAACACCTAAAAACTAACTCAGATCACTGCTGTGTTGTATTATTGTGTTTTTACTTTAACCCTCCTGTTGTCCTCGAGTCAAGGAAGGAAGGAAAGGAGGGAGGAAAGGAAAGAAGGAAGGTAGGAGGGAAGGAAGGAAGAAGCAAAGTGAGGAAGGAAAGAAGGGAGGAAGGAAGGAAAGGAGGGAGGAAAGAAGGACAGGAAAGAAAGAGAGGAGAGACTGAGGAAGGAGGGAAGAAAGGGGGGGTGGAGGAAGTACAGACGAAAGGAAGGAAGGGAGGAAAGAAGACAGGGTCAATATGACCCGGGGAGGACGACACAAGGGTTAAAAAAGGCACAAAAAAATGAACCTTATGGATTTAATGAGCAAATGAATTCATCTTGTTCTCTATATGAATTAACTCATCTCATTTTGTATGATTGTATAATTTTTTTTATATTTTCTGTAATATTTTTATGGTTTTTATAAACTGAGCTTTAATTGGACAATCACTGCTTTGAAGGCGGGATCAAGCAAACAGGAAATGACCGTTATTAGAGCTCACACACACACATACACACACACACACACACACTCTCTCTCACTCACACACACACACAGCAGCATCATCATATTACCAGCTGCAGTAAAGTACAAGTACCTCAAACTGTACTGCAGTAAAGTACAAGTACCTCAAACTGTACTGCAGTAAAGTACAAGTACCTCAAACTGTACTGCAATAATGTACAAGTACCTCTAACTGTACTACAGTAAAGTACTAGTACCTCCAACTGTACTGCAGAAAAGTACAAGTACCTCAAACTGTACAACAGTAAAGTACTAGTACCTCTAACTGTACTACAGTAAGGTACTAGTACCTCCAACTGTACTGCAGTGAAGTACAAGTACCTCAAACTGTACTGCAGTAAAGTACAAGTACCTCAAACTGTACTGCAGTAAAGTACAAGTACCTCAAACTGTACTGCAATAATGTACAAGTACCTCTAACTGTACTACAGTAAAGTACTAGTACCTCCAACTGTACTGCAGTAAAGTACAAGTACCTCAAACTGTACTGCAATAATGTACAAGTACCTCTAACTGTACTACAGTAAAGTAAAAGTACCTCTAACTGTACTACAGTAAAGTACTAGTACCTCCAACTGTACTGCAGTGAAGTACAAGTACCTCAAACTGTACTACAGTAAAGTACTAGTACCTCTAACTGTACTACAGTAAAGTACTAGTACCTCAAACTGTACTACAGTAAAGTACTAGTACCTCAAACTGTACTACTAGTACCTCAAACTGTACTGCAGTAAAGTACTAGTACCTCAAACTGTACTACTAGTACCTCAAACTGTACTACAGTAAAGTACTAGTACCTCAAACTGTACTACTAGTACCTCAAACTGTACTACAGTAAAGTACTAGTACCTCAAACTGTAGTACAAGTACCTCAAAACTTCAGTAAAGTAAAGAAGAATCAGTTTAATGCACCTTTAATATCTCTCCCCTCTTTTTTCTTTCACTTTTCTTTTTCTTCTTTCACCTCCCTCTCCTCAGTCTCTCCTCTCCTCTCTCCTCCTCCTCCTCTTCCTCTCCTCCTCTCTCCTCTCCTCCTCCTCACTGGGCGGTGTATTATTTTGGGGAGGGGGGGGGGGGGCTGTTCGGACATGCGCGCGCCCCTCCTCTTCCTAATGTCTGCAGGATAATAGCGCGTGCAAAGTGGATTTGAACTTGCATCCAGTGCTGAGTGAGAAGTTTAAACCTGATCAAACCCGCGAGGAGCAAAGTGGATTTCATGTTTCTTTTATTATCAGGATCTAAAAAAGGTTTGTGTTTCATTTCTTTTTATACTCATTTCATTTTTATTTTTTTTTTAGAGATTTTACTAAAGATAGCAGACAGAGTGTTTGTCTCCAGCAGAGCAGCAGCTGGGTTTAAGGCTTTTTTTTTTTCAATTTCACTAAGAAAAAAATAAGTAATAAATGAATAATCAATCCGTTTTTAAATGAATTAGGAAGTAAAACTAAATTTTAATCAAGAAAAAGGATCAAATATATATAAAAATATACATAAATGGACTTAAAACATTTCTTTTTAGCAGAATATATACATTTTATTTTTTAATGTAGTTTACATTTGAAACAAATCTCACGGTGCTACAAAATAAAAGCATCAATATAAAAGACATAAAACATCCTACAAAATAAGAGCATAAAACCAGTAAAGTTAATTAAAAGTCATAAGTCATACTTTAAGTCCATTTATGTATATTTTTATATATATTTGATCCTTTTTCTTGATTAAATTCTCAGTGTAGTTTACTGTTTCTTTACCTTAATGTCATTTTATACACTAACATGTATAATTAAACTGTAAAATATGACACCCTTTGTGTTTGATAACCACAATGCAAAACATATTCTGTATATTATAAGATATTTTAAAGCCTTAATATCAGAATCAGTTGAGCCTTACATTCAACTAATCATTTAATAATCAAGTTAAAGTCCCTCGAAATATTTAATCTTTATCTTTTATAGGACACTCATTGAAAGGAAGGGAGGAAGGAAGGAAGGAAGGAAGGGAAGGAAGGAGGGAGGAAGGAAGGAAGGATGGAAGGAAGGAAGGAAGGGAAGGAAGGAAAGGAAGGAAGGATGGAGGAAAGAAGGAAGGAAGGAAGGAGGGAAGGTAGGGGGGAGGAAAGATAGAGAGAAGGAGGGAGGGAGGAAGGGAAGAAAGAAGGAAGGAAGAAGAAAGGGGGATGGAGGACGGAAAGAAGGGAGGGAGGAGAGAAGGAGGGAGGGAGGGAGGACAGATGGAAGTAAGGAAAGGAAGAAAGGAAGGAAGGACGGAGGAAGGAAAGAAGGAAGGGAGGAAAGGAAGGAATGAGGGAGGGAGAAAGGAAAAGAGGAAGGGAAGAAAGAAGGCAGGGAGGAAGGAAAGGAAGGAAAGAAGGAAGGAAGGAAGGAAGGAAGGAAGGAAGGATATTTTGGGATATTTACAGAAGTTACCAAATATAATTATTTGCCCAATAAAGGGTTAATCTCTTTGCTCCTTCAGATCGAGTTGAGATGAAGCTTCCTGTCGTCACACACCTGCTCTTCCTGCTGTGCGTCTGTTCAGCTCGTCCTCCACCAGGTGAGTCCGGGGCGGTCCGTCCCCAAACTCCGTCCCCCCCCGTCTGTTTCTCCTCTGCTTCCTGTCACGTAGGCGTAATAACAGATTACAGATTACAGTCCGAGCCGGACAAAGTGGAAAGTGATTATTACTCCCAACACAAGAACGTAGTCGCTCTAAACACAGTAATCACACACACACACACACACACACACACACACACACACACACACACACACACACACACACATTTAACTTCAGACTGTTGGAGGGAAGCTAAACTGATGCAAAGGTGTTTTTTTTTAGCTCATAAGCAGGAAGGAAGGAAGGGAGGAAGGAAGGAAGGAAGGAAGGGAGGAAGGAAGGGAGGAAGAAGGATTGAAGGGCTGTAGGAAGGACAGATTAAATAATGAAGGGAGGAAGGTAGTGGGGAGGAAAGAAAGAGAGAAGGAGGGAGGGAGGGAGGGAGGGAGGGAGGGAAAGGAAAGGAAAGGAAAGGATAGGAAGGAAGGACAGAAGGAAGGGAGGAAAGAGAGAGGAAGGAAAGAAAGAGAGAAGGAGGGAGGGAGGAAGGAAAGTAAGGAAGGATGGAGGAAAGGAAGGAAAGAAGGAAGTGTAACATGAGGCTGACCCCGAAAGGGAGAGAGAAGGGCCAGTCTCAAAAGGAATGCATTGATCTCTCCATGAGGATCGTAAAATGAAAATTCACTGGAAGATAAAGACCCCCACGTCCTGTCACGAGGCTGGACCCAGGGGAAAGAGGTGTGAACGTTGACCTTTTTTCTTCCCAGGGGGTTTTCTTATATACTAAATCTAAACTTATCATTCACATGTGAATGTCATCTGATTCTCTGTGGAAGCACAACACATGGACATCTGTTGTTTATCTGTTATCCTCAACCTCCAAATGAACCCTTATTTCGACCCTTAATGCAACGGACAATCAAAATCCCTCTTTAAAAGTAATGAGCAATATGATCACTGTGATATTGTATTTTGATGCTACGTTTCTTTGATGCCTATGTTACTTCTGTGATTTCATGTTGACATAAAATGCTGAAGACTATCACTTGGTTGAATACAAACAATGTTAAAATCCAACAGGAAACCAGAAGTATGGTAGGAGTAAAGTTTGTTAACTCTGCTAGCATAAGGTCAGCATAATCTTATTTGGGAAGATCAGAAAGCCATCAGTAACCATTTCTCAAATAGCAATGCATGTTGTAATTGATTGTGGGACTGTAACCTCAGAACATCTCCAATGTTGTGTCGATTAATGTCTGTTATCCCGGTATTAGGGTGAAGGATGCATTTTATTACCCTCTACTGATGAGACAGCAGTGATGAGACATTAAGGAATTAAGTCCTGATATTTTAATTAAATATTAAGACACAATCTTCCCTCACTGTCCTACCGTGGGAGGAGAGAGGCCCTTCACACACACCAAGAGGTGGGCGTAAACCTCCCTCCTCCTCGATACAAAAACCGCGAGCATTCAAAATTTCACTCTCTTGTTTCTCTTGTTTTTTTTCCGCTCCTTGCTGCTTGCTTGTAATCTCTTAATACGTTTTTCTATTAGTTAGTCTTTCTTTAGTAATTTCGCAGTTTTAGAGCATTTTCCCTTTTTGTGCATTTATCCTTGATTTTTAGTACAAGTCAATCAGTCGTACTCCAGTTAAAGTCGCGGCCCTTTTTGATTATCCTAGTGTAGTTTATTTACCTTTTGATCTTTTTCTGAAAACCAACGTGCCTTAATTTTGTCCGTTAAACCTCATTTAACTTCGCCACTCCAAGGCTCATCACAAGCCTGAAAGACTTTTTCTCTCAGTAATTCACGCTGAGTTCAAGAGATCAGTTACGTCGAATATACCCCGGCTTTGCTGGCCAGCCTTAACTGAGGTGTTAAGACAATAACTGAGTCAACCACAGACATCGTCTCTTCACCGCCTGTGCTCCACCCTGAAGCGCCAGTGGAATCTGCAGCTCCAGAGGCCAGCAGAATCACTCAGCCGAACGAGAGAAAGAAAGAGAGAAGGAGGGAGGAAGGAAGGAAAGAAGGAAGGAAGGAAGGATGGAGGAAGGAAGGGAGCAAGAAGGAAGGAAGGGAGGAAGGAAGGGACGGAGGAAGGAAAGGAAGGGAGGAGGGAAGGAGGGAAGGAAAGAAGGGCAGAGGAAAGAAGGAAGGAAGGAAAGGAGGAAGGGAGGAAGGAAAGAATATTTGGTGTATTTCTGCTTTCAAAATAAAAGCATGAGGAAGTTAATATTTTTTCACTCTTGCATCCCAGCGTCTCCCCCGGCGATGAAGATGGAGACGAGCTCGCCAGTGTCCGGTTCTCTGGCGGGTCGGGTGGTGCTGCCGTGCCACTTCTCCATCCTCCCCGTTGCCCCCGGTGACGGCTCCGGCTCAGGCGATGGCTCCGACAACGGCTCTGGCTCCGGCTCCGGCTCCGGCTCCAGCGACGGCTCCACTCTCGCCCCCACCACCCCTCCCCCTCTTCTGAGGATCAGGTGGACGAAGCTGGAGGAGCAGGCGGAGGAGAAGGTGGTGCTGGTGGCGCAGGGCGGCAAGGTGAAGGTGAGGTCAGAGTTCATCGGCAGGGTGTCGGTGCCGAGTCACCTGCTGGTGTTGGGTGACGCCTCGCTCGTCATGGAGAGGCTGAGGGCGAGCGACGCGGGGCTCTACCGCTGCGAGGTGATGCACGGGAACGATGACACGCAGGATACTGTGAGGCTCAACGTCAGCGGTGAGGACAACACACACACACACACATACAGAGATATACACACACACACACACATACAGAGATACACACACACACACACACACACACAAAACACCTTCCTTCCTTTCCTTTCCTTCCTTTCTTCCTTCTTCCTTCTTCCTTCTTTCCTTCCTTCTTCCTCCCTTCCATCCTTCCTTCTTCCTTCACTCCTTCCTCCCTTCCTCCTTCCTTCCTCCCTTCCTTCTGTCCTGCCTACTTCCTTGTCTCCCTTCTGTCCTTCCTTCTGTCCTTCCTTCCTTCCTTCCTTCCTCCCTCCCTCCTTTCCTGCCTTTTTCCTTCCTTCTTCCTCCCTTCCATCCTTCCTTCTCCTCCTTCCTTCCTCCTTCCTTCCTTCCTTCCTCCTTCCCTCTCTTTCTTTCCTATGTACTTCCTTCCTTCCTTCCTCCCTCCCTCCTTTCCTGCCTTCTTCCTTCCTTCTTCCTCCCTTCCTTCTGTACTACCTTCTTTCTTGCTTCCTTTTCCTTCCTTTATCCCTGACGGAGAACCCGAGTACCTCCGCCTCATTACGGAGCAGCATGGGGGGGGGGGGGGGGGGGTCGGTTATTTCAGCTGTCATCCTCAGACTATACGTAGCTGTGGTCTGCTGTCATTAGCTCCTTTCTTCCTCTGCTCTGGACCAGAGGATTATTTCTCCTGTGCTGGCAGAGCGGCGGGAGGATGTGAATAGATGAGCGAGCAGTTAAATGGAGAGTTGTGTGTCAGTCATAGGGAGTGTCTTTGTTCCTTCCTTCCTTCCTTCCTTCCTTGTGTGTCAGTCATAGGGAGCGTCTTCTCTTCAGGTTTTAATTTAAAGAGACCCTATGTATAGTAACTTTACTCGATTACTCAACTTCAGTAATCTTTAAATATAAGATGGAGAACAGAAGTCTAACTGGATATCTTTATTGCAGATATTCAATAAAAACAGCAACGATAGACCAATGAACGGCAAAACAGCCCCGAGGCCCGCCCTTACAGACCCTTTATACTATTGATTGTGTGTGGTGTTGTGCATCATTGTGTGCGTGCACCAGATAAAGTTGACCAGGCATGTTCAGGCTAATATTCAGTTCCTGGAATTCTATTCTTAAGAGGTGGTGGCCAAAATCTCCTGGAAATATTAGACATGGTGAAAAACAACTTGTTGAACAACATTCAACAAGTTGATGGAATAAACATGGTGAGGCCTGTTGAGCAATCTACTAACTAACCTTTCGCCTCTACTGGTGTTTTCCTCGTTCTCCCTTCTGATACACACAAATGTAGGATCTGCTCCTACAACCCAACATTCCCACATGAGCAGCACTTGGCAACAGTGGCAAGAGAAAAACTCCCTTTTAACAGGAAGAAACCTCAGGCAGAACAGGCCAATTGATATCTTTAAGTTATCCACCTCAATAAATTGATACCAAGTAGTATGGAAACCTGCAAGTGGAAACCTCGTAACTCCATATTTCATTCTGGACATAGTAGATTTCTGACAGCGACCATAATTATCAACATCAGGAGAAAGGGAAAGGCTTTGTGTCTGGTCAGCAGACTTCAATAATCGGGTATATAACAGGCGGGGAGTTCTGGTCCTCTGAAATGAAGCCAACCAGGAAGTAACTTAGAGCTGCATTCTATCAAAAGGCCACCAGGGGGCGACCGTCTCTATACAAGTCAATGGAGAATTCACCAACTTCTCACTTGATTTCTAACCTCAGTAAACGTTTTCAAAATGTGTTTATGGTCTCAATCGCTAGTTTAAAGCCTTCTTCAATGCAGTATGATGTTCATTTGGGACATTTTGGCCTCCCTGATTTTATATGTGACGATAAAGCAGGGTATGCATTAGGGCGTGGCTACGTCCTGATTGACAGGTTGATTGACCGATGTCCTCGAGATCCAGCCCTCGCAACCATATCAACCTCCCCGCTCAGCCCATGGCCCCGCCTCATGCCCATATAAGTAGAATCCGTGTTTTTATTTTTCCCAGCATGCACCTGAAATTTTCAAGATGGCGCTGCCTAGATTCGAAACTATTGGCTTCCGAGCAGCAGTCCACAAACCAATGGGTGACGTCACGGATGTTACGTCCATTTCTTTTATACAGTCTGTGGTATATAACGATAGCAGCATGGACACAAGGCTCGAAACAAGCTGCAGAAAACCTCCAAACTTCCGATGTGATAGAAAACATTATGATCTTTGTATCTGATGTTACTTTACTGACTGTGTACCGATCTCTCTCTCTCTCTCCAGGCGTCGTGTTTTACTACCGGTCGGACACCAGCCGCTACACTATGGACTTCCCTGATGCGGTGCAGACGTGTCGGGATGTCAACGCCTCCATTGCAACGCCCCGAACAACTCACGGCTGCTTTCGAGGACGGCTTCGACCGATGTGATGCAGGCTGGCTCGCTGACAAGTCTGTCAGGTACGAGCACTGAAACACTAATTAGTCGAAACAAGAGATAAAATATGAAAAGTCAGATCAGGAGGAGGAGGTCAGGATTAAGGGACATGGTTTTGCTCTTTGTAATCATTCCTCCTGTTCATACTGACTGTTAAAAGATCTCCAGTCATTTAAAAGTAGCTGATCATACTTCTGCCGTCACTGTGTTTTTTTCAGATATCCGATCGCGGTGCCTCGTCCAGGTTGTTTCGGCAACTTGTTGACCCGACCTGGAGTGAGAACGTACGGCATCCGCGACTCCACAGAGAAATATGATGTGTTCTGCTTCGTGGACAAACTACACGGTAAGCACAATCACATCTGTGTGGAAGCAGTTAGTCTTAGCTTAGCATAAAGACTGGAAACAGGCTAAAAAAAATACACTTACCAGAACCTCTAAAGCTCTGGACTCTGTAGTTTCCTTCCCTCCCAAATCAGATCATCGATGACATGTATAGCCACATTTCATCATTCAGCCGCTGGCTGTGGAGGTGAGGTGGTGTCCAGCTAATGACGTGGGTTTCATAGATAATTGGCAGACTTTTATGGGAAGACCTGGTTTGATTAGGAGAGACGGCATACATCCAACTTTAAGATGGAACTGATGTCATGTCCAGAAATATGTCAAAGTTTATTAAACCATGACAAGCCAGAGTTGAAAGCATCAGCGTGGAGATGACTGATAGAAAAGCTAATAAAGTTTGAATGAAGATGAGTTTTTGGCTTTCTCTTAAACATATTTAGTGAGTTACTTCTCTGATATTTAAAGGTAGTTTGTTCTATAGTTTTGGGGCGAAAATGACAAAGACTGCATCCCCAAAACTACAAATATCAACTTCACGCTGGCGCTAGAGGGAAAGTCGGAACCACGAATGTCTGCACCAAATTTTACACCAATCAGTTGTTGAGATATTTCTGAACCAAAGTGGACCGACATCTGCAGAGTCATGTAAAGCACAAAAAGACTCTTTGTATGTTTGTTGGTTCGAGCACCTAGGCAACAAGGATTTGTATGTAAGGAGGACTTTAAAGTTAATTCTGAAACTTCACAATGAAGTTACCCACCCAAAACTGTGTCTAACCCCCCAACCACTTAAATCAATTAGTTATTCACAAAAATAAAATAAAAAATCAAGTAAAACACGAGAGCATCAGCGTGGAGATGACGTAGTTTGTTCCATAGTTTTGGGGCGAAAATGACAAAGGCTGCATCCCCAAAACTACAAATATCAACCTCAAGGTGGCACTAGAGGAAAAGTCGGAGGATCACCAAAATCATTACGATAGATCAGCTTGGAACCACAAATGTCTGCACCAAATTTTACACCAATCAGTTGATCAGTTGTTGAGATATTTCTGAACCAAAGTGGACCGACATCTGTAGAGTCTCTTTGTTTGTTGGTCTGAGCTCATTGTGAGTTCATTTGCATGTAGGGAGGACTTTAAATTTAATTCTGAAACTTCACAATGTAAAAGCAGCTTTGTATTAAACTGTTTTCTTACTCTGTGCCTCTCTATCTCCTTCCTGAAGGCGAGGTCTTCTATCCCTCCATCAGCGATAAACTCACCTTGCAGGAGGCGAGAGACAAGTGTAAGAAGCACGACTCCGTCTTAGCTTCGCCCGGTCAGCTGTTTGCAGCCTGGAGAGCCGGGCTGAACCGCTGCGACTACGGCTGGCTCTCTGACGGCAGCGCCCGCTACCCCATCACCGTCCCCCGGCCGCAGTGTGGAGGAGGCCTGCTGGGGGTCCGGACGCTGTACAAGTTCAAAAACCAAACCGGATTCCCGGATCCCACAGAGAGACACGGACTGTTCTGCTTCAAAGGTAAAACACTACTCAACACTATTGAAGTGTAATTTAATAAAAGGTAGATTCTTGATGTGTTGATGTGCTGATCTGAGACTCTCTAACTTCTTCCACTTTTGCTTCTCCTTATATCAGCGGCGGAGTGAGGCCTTGAAATCCACCGGGAATTTTTTCAGTGGTCCCGGCCCGGTGTTACATCCCAACTGGTTTCCAATTTAACTGGTTTCCTTACCGAACAGCAGAGGTGTTCACAAGTCATTTTTTGCAAGTCCAAGTCAAGTCTCAAGTCTTTGAGGGTCAAGTCAAATTCAAATTCTATAAGCTGTAAAATCCTCTATATAAGACAGTATTGATGATTGTTTCTTCTTCTTTTCTAGAATCTACAGCAATGTGATGTGGAAAAAATACAAAGGATTGTTTCAATTTCATAACTGTATTTTTCGTTTAACAAGAGTTTTTTTAACAATGCTGTAAAATACAATAAAAGAAATATATATCGCACCAATATTTTGATAACAGGCACTCAGCACACACTATTTTGCATTTTAACAATAAATGAAAAAACACACCGACAATGGTGAAAGTAAATTATGAGTCGTACTCATTTGACTTACTAACTTAAAAATCTAAAAGTCTGGTTGGATTTCTGATATGTTTTATATGATCTGGTAAACAGCTCAATAAGAGACGAGCTCTGAAACTATTCCAAATATTTAGAAAAAGTCGCCCTGGGAAAAGTGGGGTGGAGATTATTGGCTGACCTTGTGTTGTAATTATGCATTTTAGAACATTACAGCTTTGTTATGTTCTTGGTTTCTGGCTGCATGGACTCAAACTAATCAGTGAATGTTTATTTATTCAATCGTTGTAGCTTTTAGAGCAGAGGGCCGCATGTTTGACACCCCTGTTTTAGACAGACTTCAGATCTCTCTCAGCTTCAAAAACGTGGAAAAGAAGGGAGGATATCTCCCATATGTAACATCATCATCCAGAAACACTCGAAACCCCTTAAAAAGAAAGGTCAGCTCAGTCTGCTTGTGTGAGGGAACCTCGTACTTTCTACAGGCAGGCTGTATAAGCTGGGTAATGGGGGTCCTGCCAAGCGTTAAAAAAAAAACAAAGTGGCAGCGCTGCAAGGAAAGAGTTAACTACAGGTGCTCTACAGTAAAAGTGACAGCATGAGGACGCCAGATGGCCGAGGCTCGCCAAACACATGACATCATATCTGGGAAGGGCCGAACATGCAGCCAGAACAGTAATATTAACTAGAAGATTCCAGGGAACGAGTACACGATTTATTTTTTCCTTATGAATGTACTTTATTCTCAACTCAATATCCCTGAGAATATTAAGTGAATGTTATTATCGTATTTCAGCATAAATAATATTTATTTAAACTTATTAATTAAAGTCTACTTCATTTATTCCACAGACAGGAACATCACTGTTATGAAATTATTAAGTAAATCTTCAAATCATTTAGAGAGTAGATTTTATTGTACTTTTTATTTTAAATTTCTTGGTTATATTATGTACATTTTGTTCATCTTCTATTGATAAATGTTGAATCTTTTTATATACCACAAATCATATAACTACAATACAAAACAATAAAACTATTTATTTTGTCCACAGTAAACATGAATTAATCTCCATTCAAATGAATTAGCTCAGTTAACTGGCAAAACAGACAGACAGGAATTAGCCAATCACAAAAAGGTAGGTCAGATTCTGCCCAGCAACAGGTTGCTAAGGTCAGCTAAGGCCCTGTGGTTGCTAAGAGCAGCTAAGGCCCTACGGTTGCTACGGTCAGCTAAGGCCCTGCGGTTGCTACGGCGAGTTGAGAATCTGCTTGGAAAGAATTCTCAAAATTCTGAAGAATTTTGCTTCTGACAAGGTCCCGAACAATTGCAAACTGTGAGAAAACCGTAACTCGTGTCCAAAAACTGAAAACACCGTGAGAGACACAGAAGCCGGCAGATTCTGACAGAGTTTATTTTATTCAGATATTCCTTAAAATGAGCGAGTAAGCTCAGTGTGAACACAGAGTGAGATTCTTTTGAAAAAAGAAGACGATTACATTAGGGTCAATGGGAGTGAGACAGGTATTGCTGCCGGTCTCGGCCCTCCCCGTTTAAATTTTGTGCAGACCCCGCCTGTCAACGGCACATTTTATGAATCCCAACACCTATGTCTACATTTTGACAAAGAAATTATTTGTCTCCTTTTTACAGTTTGGCCGTGAGCTCGAGTTAAAAATAAAAATTAAGGTTGTTTTTTACTGCTTCTCGCACTCAAGCTAACTGCCGCTTCCACTCTAACTTTGACGAAAAAGTGATTTCCACTCCTCGTTTGACTGCTCATAGTTTGAAAAGTTTACACGTTATGTAAAAATAGTTTGGTATTTTTCCAGAGAGGACAAGTTTTCCTCCGTTTTAAAGTTTGAATCATGTTTCTACGTGCACGTATGAGTGAGCTAGATGACTCTGAAAAAAGGTGAAATTTTGTGTTTTAAAAAAAAAAATTCCCATTAATTTCCAATGGAGAAATCTCCCGGTTTTTTGGGAATAACTTTGGGAAAAATTGGAATTTCAACACCAAAAGTCATAGCACCTCTTTCCCGATCGAGCCGCACGTTTTCATGTATATATTGTCAGGGTTTTCTCAAAGCTGCGGCAGGAGTTACGCGCCGAAAAACGGCGGAAGAAGCGGAATAATAAGTATGGAGAAGATTAATAGTTGCCTCGGAGCTCGAACTCCTGACACTAAATACTCTGTTATAAGTACAGCACTGTATTTAAATCCTACTTAAGTTGAATTAACATAAAAAGTTCTCGTCCGTCAGTAAAATGTCACCTCTGACTGCTATATTATTACATATGACATCATTACATTATTAATACTGAAGTGTCGATGTGTAAGCAGCATGTTTGAAGTGAACTACAGCTGGAAGAAGTAGTTGATTTATTAATTTGTGATGATTTCAAGCATATATGCCAAACATCTGCTTCTATCAGCCTCCTAAATATGAGTATCTGTGATCAATTTTCTGACATTTTAAAGACAACATAGTTAGTTGTTCAGTCTAGTGTTTCATAATCTAAGAGGAACCACCGGACTGCAAAAGGTCCCAACATGAATAATGGGAGAAGAAAAAAGGGGAAAAGACTCATTTTTACTTTTTTATCTGAGTGTCTGGGCTTTTTCAACTAACACCATCTGAGAAGAGAAGAGTAGAAATCTCTCTTTTACTTTAATCTTAACCACATTTCCATAAAAAAAAAATGACTGTATTACTCAAGAAAATATGGTGTTGATACATGATGAGTTTTCTCTAAAAGATATATTCCAGCTCTATATTAATATTCTGAGTCTCTACTGGAATATCTTTTGCATGATTTCTAGTTAAAAACTCCTTATTTATCTTCTACTGGTCCTTTATGCAGCCACTCAGTTCAGCCTCTGTCTATTAACAGGCCGTTTTACCTCCTGTCTCTTTAAGGCCCCCCTTAGCAACCACCTTAGCAACCAAAGCTTCTACATAAACTAACTATAGTAGCAGGATTTCACTTCTTCTTCTCCTTCTCTTTACTCCAAAATGTTCAACTTCACAAATCACATCAGCACATGTTGGAGCTGAATCACATCTGAGATATGAGAGTGGAAACACCTTAGCAACCGCCTTAGCAACCAAAGCCTCTACATAAACTAACTACAGTAGCAGGATTTCCCTTATTTTTCTCCTTCTCTTTACTCCAAAATGTTCAACTTCACAAATGATATCAGCACCTAACCCTAACCCTGAATCACATCTGAGATATGAGAGTGGAAACACCTTAGCAACCGCCTTAGCAACCACCTTAGCAACCAAGACGACAATGGGCTGGTGAAAGTTGAAAAAACCTTGCAAATAAAGCATCAGGGTGGATGAAACCTGAGCAGGGAACATTTTTATATATGTGTTAAATATCCAACAATATAACAACATTATATCTATATAACAAATAACCACAAAAAGCAGAATATGTGTCCTTTAATCTTGAACAGTGCATAAAGTTTATGAGTTTCTGTTTTAAATCGTAATCTGAAAAGTAATTATAGCTTTAGTGAAATATAAAAAGTGAATAATTTCCCAGTTAAACGAGGTGGAGTCAAAGTATAAAAATCAAGTAAACAAGTAAACCTACTTTCCCTCTTCTGGGTATAAACATGAGGGCAGAATGGGAGGAAGAGTGGGAAATTAAAGAGGGAAAAAGAAGAGGAAAAAAACAACAAAAGAATGAGAAGGGAACTCCACCTAAGTACTCCACCCCTCCATCCATACGTGCCTCTGACAGCCAGCAGGGAGGGATGGAGGACGGAGGGGAGTCAATTACACACCGTTTATTAACCCTTAAATAGGCAATGTGCACCAGGAGATACAGACTCTTTAAGGAGCATGATTGGTTAAGGTGGTTGTTTAAATGTATATGAGCCTTTAATTGGTAGAATTAAAGCTTGTGGTAGGTTTATACTTTGATAGAAATGATAAAAATCAGTTTAGAAACTAGTATGTGTGATATTAATGAGCAGAATGTATCACTTTAACTTTTCTATGTTAAATAACACATTTAAGTGTTTTTTACCATTATGACCATTTTATACCTTAATAAGGGCAAAGCATCCTGGTGGAGATACAACTCATAAAATCCAAAATATATTAAAAATATGAGTGGAAATGTTTTACTTTAGGTGTAAATGACATAATTAGTAACATCAAATTAGGATTTTTTACATCTAATTTTCCACTCCTGCCTGTTTAAGGGTTAAAGGAAGAACCCAAGCAAGCTACAGATCGATCCACAGAGAAATACCCCCAGGGGTGCCCGAGAGGGGGGGGGGGTAGGATGAGCACCCCACTAGGACGGACCTGTTATCGACTATGATAAGCAGATGCATTTGCGGCAAGGTCTGCAAGAACGAACGGGGCCTAAAAATCCATCAGGCCTGGATGAAATGCTTGGTACAGGAGACGGCAGCACAGCGCAGTGGACCAGTGCCTGGTGAGACGCAGGAGGAGCCCGGCCCGGAGACACACGGCCCGGTGACACACGGCCCGGAGACATCCCACAGAGCCCAGAACCTCCAAGTGCCCAAGACTCTAACTCCAAGCAAAGTAGTCCAGCAACATCGGATCAAGTGGCCTCCGGCTAAGCAGCACAGGCTGTGGCAACAGTTTGACGAGGATGCATCCAGAATAATCAGCGCAACAGCAAAGGGAGACGTAGAGGGACGACTCCGAAACCTGACCACCATCATCACAAGCTTCGCAGTTGAGAGGTTTGGCATCGAGGAGCCCAAGACCAGCAAGTCCATCTACACCAAGAACCGTAGGGTGGATGAGATCCATCAACTGCGGAAAGAGCTGCGGAAACTGATGAAGCAGTTCAAAGCAGCTGCTGAGGAGGAGAAGCCACCACTCGCTGAGCTCCAGCACACCATCAGGAAGAGGCTTATGACCCTGCGTAGAGCTGAATGGCACAGGAGACGTAGGATTGAGAGAGCCAGGAAGCGAACCTCCTTCTTAGCCGATCCCTTTGGCTTCACGAAGCGGTTGCTAGGGCAGAAGCGCAGCGGGCATCTTGATTGCTCTAAGGAAGAGGTGGATCACTTCTTGCATAACACCCTGAGAGATCCAGACAGAGAGCAAGAGTTAGGACAACAGGCAGCCCTCGTGGAGTTCAACATTTCAGAACCCACTTGGAAGGAAATCCAGGAGGTAGTAACAGCAGCCAGAGCCAGTTCTGCTCCAGGTCCCAGCCAAGTACCCTATAAGGTGTACAAGTGCTGCCCAGGGCTCCTCCGAATCCTTTGGAAGATGCTGCGTGTGATCTGGCAAAGAGGGACCATCGCGGAGCAATGGAGGCTGAGTTAGCCGTCGAGTTAGCCGCTGAGTTAGCCACCGAGTTAGCCGCCGAGCTAACAACCGAGTTAGCCACTGAGCTAGCAACTGAGCTAGCAACCGAGTTAGCCGCGATCGGGGAACATAGGTACGCCCCCCTTTATATACAGTTAGCTAGTTTATACTACTTTATATACAGTTAGCTAGTTTATACTACTTTATATACAGTTAGCTAGTTTATACTACTTTATATACAGTTAGCTAGTTTATACTACTTTATATACAGTTAGCTAGTTTACACTACTTTATATACAGTTAGCTAGTTTATACTACTTTATATACAGTTAGCTAGTTTATACTACTTTATATACAGTTAGCTAGTTTATACTACTTTATATACAGTTAGCTAGTTTATACTACTTTATATACAGTTAGCTAGTTTACACTACTTTATATACAGTTAGCTAGTTTATACTACTTTATATACAGTTAGCTAGTTTACACTACTTTATATACAGTTAGCTAGTTTATACTACTTTACATACAGTTAGCTAGTTTACACTACTTTATATACAGTTAGCTAGTTTACACTACTTTATATACAGTTAGCTAGTTTAGTCCAGTGGTTCCCAACCGAGGGGTGGCGCCCCTCCAAAGGGTCAGCAGATAAATGTGAGGGCTGCTGAGATGATTAATGGGAAAGAAGAAAAAACAAAGTTCTGATACACAAACGTGTTTTCAGTTTTTAGACTTTTTCTCTAATCTTTGATTTTTGCTGAAATATTGGATCATTTGAACATTAATTGAAATGAAGCATGTGAGAAGTTTAGAGGGAAGAATCAGTATTTGGTGGAGCTGTTAACAACTCATAGACATCTGAAATGTGAGCCGACGACACACTGCTGACTGGTTTCATCTTTAACAATGTGTTGGATTTTAAAAGCTTGTTATATTATCCATTGTGTCAAATCTGCATCTGAAAAGTAACTAAAGCTGTTAAATAAATGTAGTGGAGTAGAAAGAACAATATTTCCCTCTGAGATGTAGAAAGTAGCATCACATGAAAATACTTTGACAGTTCCTCGGGCTGTTATCATTTATTTATATTTTCTAATCACAGTGTATTAGCGATCAGTAGATTGTGTCTGAAATGGGAATAAAGTGAAAGTTTCATTAACATAAAAAATCTTTTAAAAGTTGAGTAAGTTCAGTGAGAGCACCTTAAAGTCTCAGAGCAGCTGCTCGGGCCTGCAGCGATCGGCATCTGAACTTAACGACCATCTGCTCCGATTCACACGAGAAGAACTGAAGCAGCTGCTAAACAAAGAAAAGTTATGTTTACTGTCAGAGGTAGGTCCATAAAGACTCTGTACACACTGTAGAAGACCTCAGGTGAGTAACAACAAGACAGCAGGGAGAGGAAGAGGAAGAGGAGGAAGAGGAGGAAGAGGAAGACGAGGAGGAAGACTGTAAACACACTAATAAGTCTTCAGGTGAGAAACTTCACAACAACACGGAAGAGGAGAAAGAAGAGGAGGAGGAGGAAGAGCAGCAGGAGGAGGGAGAGGAGGAAAAGGAAGAGGAGGATGGACGAGGAGGAGGAGGAAGAGAAGGAGGAGGACGAGAAGGGAGAGGAGGGAAGACGAGGAGGAGGAAGAGGAGGAGAAGGAAGAAGAAGAGACTCATTAAAAACCTGTGCAGGAGGAGGGGGAGGAGGAAGAAGAAGAGGAGGAAGACTGTAAAAACACTAAGAAGACCTCAGGTGAGAAACTTCACAACAACACGGAAGAGGAGGAAGAGGAGAAGGAAGAGGAGGAGAGGAAGAGGAGGAGGAAGAAGAGGAGGAAGAAGAGGAGGAGGAGGAGGAGGAAGACTGTAAACACACTAAGAAGTCCTCAGGTGAGAAACTTCACAACAACACGGAAGAGGAGAAAGAAGAGGAGGAGGAGGAAGAGGAGGAGGAAGAAGAGGAGGAGGAGGAAGAGCAGAAGGAGGAGGGAGAGGAGGAAAAGGAAGAGTAGGATGAGGGGGAAGAGGAGGAGAGGAAGAGGAGGAGGAAGAAAGAGGAGGAGGAGGAAGAGCAGAAGGAGGAGGGAGAGGAGGAAAAGGAAGAGGAGGAAGAGTAGGATGAGGAGGAAGAGGAGGAGGAAGAAGAGGAGGAAGAAGAGGAGGAGAAGGAAGAGGAGGAGGAGGAAGAAGAGGAAGAGAAGGAGGAGGAGGGAGAGGAGGAGGAAGAGGAGGTGGAGGAAGAGGAGGAGGAAGACTGTAAAAACACTAAGAAGTCCTCAGGTGAGAAACTTCACAACAACACGGAAGAGGAGAAAGAAGAGGAGGAGGAGGAAGAGCAGCAGGAGGAGGGAGAGGAGGAAAAGGAAGAGGAGGATGACGAGGAGGAGGAGGAAGAGAAGGAGGAGGACGAGAAGGGAGAGGAGGAAGACGAGGAGGAGGAAGAGGAGGAGAAGGAAGAAGAAGAGACTCATTAAAACCTGTGCAGGAGGAGGGGGAGGAGGAAGAAGAAGAGGAGGAAGACTGTAAAAACACTAAGAAGACCTCAGGTGAGAAACTTCACAACAACACGGAAGAGGAGGAAGAGGAGAAGGAAGAGGAGGAGAGGAAGAGGAGGAGGAAGAAGAGGAGGAAGAAGAGGAGGAGGAGGAGGAGGAAGACTGTAAACACACTAAGAAGTCCTCAGGTGAGAAACTTCACAACAACACGGAAGAGGAGAAAGAAGAGGAGGAGGAGGAAGAGGAGGAGGAAGAAGAGGAGGAGGAGGAAGAGCAGAAGGAGGAGGGAGAGGAGGAAAAGGAAGAGTAGGATGAGGGGGAAGAGGAGGAGAGGAAGAGGAGGAGGAAGAAGAGGAGGAGGAGGAAGAGCAGAAGGAGGAGGGAGAGGAGGAAAAGGAAGAGGAGGAAGAGTAGGATGAGGAGGAAGAGGAGGAGGAAGAAGAGGAGGAAGAAGAGGAGGAGAAGGAAGAGGAGGAGGGAGGAAGAAGAGGAAGAGAAGGAGGAGGAGGGAGAGGAGGAGGAAGAGGAGGTGGAGGAAGAGGAGGAGGAAGACTGTAAAAACACTAAGAAGTCCTCAGGTGAGAAACTTCACAACTACACAGCAGCGAGAGGAAGGGGAGGAGGAAGAGGAGGAGGAAGAGGAGGAGGAAGAAGAGTAGGAGGAGGAAGAGGAGGAGAGGAAGAGGAGGAAGACTGTAAAAACACTAAGAAGACCTCAGGTGAGAAACTTCACAACAACACGGAAGAGGAGGAAGAGAAGGAAGAGGAGGAGGAGGAAGAGCAGGAGGAGGAGGGAGAGGAGGAAAGGGAAGAGGAGGAAGAGAAGGAGGAGGAGGGAGAGGAGGAAAAGGATGTGGAGGAAGAGGAGGAGGAGGAAGAAGAGGAGGAAGACTGTAAACACACTAAGAAGTCCTCAGGTGAGAAACTTCACAACTACACGGAAGAGGAGGAAGAGGAGAAGGAAGAGGAGGAGGAGGAAAAGGAAGAGTAGGATGAGGGGGAAGAGGAGGAGAGGAAGAGGAGGAGGAAGAAGAGGAGGAAGACTGTAAAAACACTAAGAAGACCCCAGGTGAGAAACTTCACAACAACACGGAAGAGGAGGAAGAGGAGAAGGAAGAGGAGGAGGAAGAGGAGGAAGAGGAGGAGAGGAAGAGGAGGAGGAAGAGGAGGAGGAAGACTGTAAACACACTAATAAGTCTTCAGGTGAGAAACTTCACAACTACACGGAAGAGGAGAAAGAAGAGGAGGAGGAGGGAGAGGAGGAAGAGCAGCAGGAGGAGGGAGAGGAGGAGGAGGAGGAGGAAGAAGAGGAGGAGGATGACGAAGAGGAGGAAGACTGTAAAAACACTAAGAAGTCCTCAGGTGAGAAACTTCACAACAACACGGAAGAGGAGGAGGAGGAAGAGCAGGAGGAGGGGGAAGAGGAGGAGAGGAAGAGGAGGAGGAAGAAGAGGAGGAAGACTGTAAAAACACTAAGAAGACCTCAGGTGAGAAACTTCACAACAACACGGAAGAGGAGGAAGAGGAGAAAGAAGAGGAGGAGGAGGAAGAGGAGAAGGAAGAGGAGGAGGGAGAGGAGGAAGAGTAGGATGAGGAGGAAGAAGAGGAGGAGGATGACGAAGAGGAGGAAGACTGTAAACACACTAATAAGTCCTCAGGTGAGAAACTTCACAACAACACGGAAGAGGAGAAAGAAGAAGAGGAGGAGGAAGAGCAGCAGGAGGAGGGGGAGGAGGAAAAGGAAGAGTAGGATGAGGGGGAAGAGGAGGAGAGGAAGAGGAAAAGGAAGAGGAAGACTGTAAACACACTAAGAAGTCCTCAGGTGAGAAACTTCACAACTACACAGCAGCGAGAGGAAGGGGAGGAGGAAGAGAAGGAGGAAGGGGAGAAGGAAGACGAGGAGGAAGAGGAGGAGGAGAAGGAAGAGAAAGGAGGAGAGAGGAGGAGGTGGAAGAGGAAGAAGAGGAGGAGGAAGTGGAGGAGGAGGAAGAAGAGGAGGAGGAGGAAGAGGAAGTGGAGGAGGAAGAAGATAAGAAGGAGGAGGAGAGGAGGAGGAAGAGTAGAAGGAGGAGGAAGAAGAGGAGGAGGAAGAGAAGGAGGAGGAGGGAGAAGAGGAGGAGGAGGGAGAGGAGGAGGAAGAAGAGGAGGAGGAGGAAGGCGAGAAGGAAGACGAGGAGGAGGAGAAGGAAGACGAAGAGGAAGAGGAAGAGGAGAAGCAAGAGGAGGAGGAAGAGGATGAGGAAGACGAGGAGAAAGAGGAAGTGGAGGAGGAAGAGGAGAAGGAAGAGGTGGAAGAGGAGGAGCAGGAGGAAGAGGAGGAGGAGGAAGCGTTGGAGGAGGAGGAAGAGGAGGAAGCGTAGGAGGAGGAGGAGGAGGAGGAGGAAGAGGTACATCAGGTTTTCAAGAAGGAAATATGATAAAACTCATCTCAACCTGAACTGAGTTACTTCCTGTCTGCTTCTCATTTCTTCCTCTTCCTTTATATATAAACTGTATTTCTCTGCAGATGTTAGCAGCTGAGGAGGAAGAGGAGGAGGAGGAGGAGAAGGAAGAGGAAGAGGAGGAGGAAGAGGAGGAGGAGAAGGAGAAGGAAGAGGAAGAGGAAGAGGAGGAGGAGGAGGAGAAGGAAGAGGAAGAGGAGGAGGAGGAGAAGAAAGAGGAAGAGGAGGAGGAAGGGGAGAAGGAAGACGAGGAGGAGGAAGAGGAGGAGGAGAAGGAAGAGTAAAGAGGAGCAGGAAGGGGAGAAGGAAGACAAGGAGGAGGAGGAAGCGTAGGAGGAGGAGGAAGAGTAGGAGGACGAGGAAGGCGAGAGGGAAGACGAGGAGGAGGAAGATGAGGAGGAGGAGAAGGAAGACGAAGAGGAAGAGGAGAAGCAAGAGGAGGAGGAAGAGGATGAGAAGGAGAAGGAAGAGGAAGAGGAGGAGGAAGAGGAGAAGCAAGAGGAGGAGAAGGAAGATGTTCACAGCTGCAGCATCACGACTCCTCCTCATTCATTAGAGGCTGAGTGCTTGGTTCATTAGAGACGATGACCTCATCATGTGATCATGTGATCATGTGATCATGTGACCGTCTGAGCGGGCTCGTTGTTTTAACACGTCGGGTTTTTAGAGGCTCGTCGTTAGTGAAAGTGGGACGATGATTAAATGTCAGCTGTGATGAGTCACTCGTCTGAAAACACAAAAACCAACAAAAAAAGACCTTTTAATGTGTGTGTGTGTGTGTGTGTGTGTGTGTGTGTGTGTGTGTGTGTGTGTGTGTGTGTGGCCTCTGCTGTTTAAATGAAGCAGGTTGAAACTCCGAACTTTGACTTTTCTACTAATATTCACCTCAACACACACACACACACACACACACACACACACACACACACACACACACACACACACACACAATACAGCGAAAAATACACACACACACACACACGACAGACACATACACACAACAGGACACACACACACACACACAACAGA
Source organism: Scomber colias (assembly GCA_021039105.1). Taxonomy (NCBI): domain Eukaryota; kingdom Metazoa; phylum Chordata; class Actinopteri; order Scombriformes; family Scombridae; genus Scomber; species Scomber colias. The sequence goes on along the minus strand of JAJDFG010001021.1, from coordinate 338 downwards.
CACACACACACACACACACACACTACACACACGACAGACACAAACACAAACACACACACACACAACAGACAGACACACACACACACACACACACACACACCATATTTGCATATCTACATTTCCCTAAAAGCTTCTCCTCAAACAAAGAGATTCAACCTCAAAGTTCATGAACAAAAACATTTATGCCTCAATATATAAATATATATATATATATAATAACTAGATATTTATATTTATATATTTATTAATCATCTTATTTTTAAATCTATAGAGTGAGTTACACAATTACAATTCATTATCAAGCATGTCTCCCACAAACTCTAACACACACACACACA
>JAJDFG010001020.1:30000-53644 GCA_021039105.1 Scomber colias | reverse complement strand
GTCAAAGGTTAGGAGTTAGGGGTTAAGGGTTAGAGGAAGGAAGGATGGAAAGGAGTAAGGAGGGAGGGAGGAAAAGAGGAAGGAAGAAAATAACAAATGAACAATTTAAATAACAATAATGACCACAAATGGAAGAGGCTGAGGCTGGGATGGCAGGTAGGGTAGTGGATGGTGTAGTGGGAGGACTGGTGAGGAGGTAGTGGATGGTGTAGTGGGAGGACTGGTGGAGGAGGTAGTGGATGGTGTAGTGGGAGGACTGGGGGAAGAGGTAGTGGATGGTGTAGTGGGAGGACTGGTGGAAGAGGTAGTGGATGGTGTAGTGGGAGGACTGGTGAGGAGGGTAGTGGATGGTGTAGTGGGAGGACTGGTGGAAGAGGTAGTGGATGGTGTAGTGGGAGGACTGGTGAGGAGGTAGTGGATGGTGTAGTGGGAGGACTGGTGGAAGAGGTAGTGGATGGTGTAGTGGGAGGACTGGTGGAAGAGGTAGTGGATGGTGTAGTGGGAGGACTGGTGAGGAGGTAGTGGATGGTGTAGTGGGAGGACTGGTGGAAGAGGTAGTGGATGGTGTAGTGGGAGGACTGGTGAAGAGGTAGTGGATGGTGTAGTGGGAGGACTGATGGAAGAGGTAGTGGATGGTGTAGTGGGAGGACTGGTGAGGAGGTAGTGGATGGTGTAGTGGGAGGACTGGTGAGGAGGTAGTGGATGGTGTAGTGGGAGGACTGGTGGAAGAGGTAGTGGATGGTGTAGTGGGAGGACTGGTGGAAGAGGTAGTGGATGGTGTAGTGGGAGGACTGATGGAAGAGGTAGTAGATGGTGTAGTGGGAGGACTGATGGAAGAGGTAGTGGATGGTGTAGTGGGAGGACTGGTGAGGAGGTAGTGGATGGTGTAGTGGGAGGACTGGTGGAGGAGGTAGTGGATGGTGTAGTGGGAGGACTGGTGGAGGAGGTAGTGGATGGTGTAGTAGGAGGACTGGTGGAAGAGGTAGTGGATGGTGTAGTGGGAGGACTGGTGGAAGAGGTAGTGGATGGTGTAGTGGGAGGACTGGTGAGGAGGTAGTGGATGGTGTAGTGGGAGGACTGGTGAGGAGGTAGTGGATGGTGTAGTGGGAGGACTGGTGAGGAGGTAGTGGATGGTGTAGTGGGAGGACTGGTGGAAGAGGTAGTGGATGGTGTAGTGGGAGGACTGGTGGAAGGGGTAGTGGATGGTGTAGTGGGAGGACTGGTGGAAGAGGTAGTGGATTGTGTAGTGGGAGGACTGGTGGAGGAGGTAGTGGATGGTGTAGTGGGAGGACTGGTGGAAGAGGTAGTGGATGGTGTAGTGGGAGGACTGGTGGAAGAGGTAGTGGATGGTGTAGTGGGAGGACTGTTGGAAGAGGTAGTGGATGGTGTAGTGGGAGGACTGGTGGAAGAGGTAGTGGATTGTGTAGTGGGAGGACTGGTGGAAGAGGTAGTGGATTGTGTAGTGGGAGGACTGGTGGAAGAGGTAGTGGATGGTGTAGTGGGAGGACTGGTGGAAGAGGTAGTGGATGGTGTAGTGGGAGGACTGGTGGAAGAGGTAGTGGATTGGGTAGTGGGAGGACTGGTGGAATAGGTAGTGGATGGTGTAGTGGGAGGACTGGTGGAAGGGGTAGTGGATGGTGTAGTGGGAGGACTGGTGGAAGAGGTAGTGGATGGTGTAGTGGGAGGACTGGTGGAAGAGGTAGTGGATGATGTAGTGGGAGGACTGGTGGAAGGGGTAGTGGATGGTGTAGTGGGAGGACTGGTGGAAGAGGTAGTGGATGGTGCAGTGGGAGGACTGGTGAGGAGGTAGTGGATGGTGTAGTGGGAGGACTGGTGAGGAGGTAGTGGATGGTGTAGTGGGAGGACTGGTGGAGGAGGTAGTGGATGGTGTAGTGGGAGGACTGGTGGAGGAGGTAGTGGATGGTGTAGTGGGAGGACTGGTGGAAGAGGTAGTGGATGGTGTAGTGGGAGGACTGGTGGAAGAGGTAGTGGATGGTGTAGTGGGAGGACTGGTGGAAGAGGTAGTGGATGGTGTAGTGGGAGGACTGGTGGAAGAGGTAGTGGATGGTGTAGTGGGAGGACTGGTGAAGAGGTAGTGGATGGTGTAGTGGGAGGACTGGTGGAAGAGGTAGTGGATGGTGTAGTAGGAGGACTGGTGGAAGAGGTAGTGGATGGTGTAGTGGGAGGACTGGTGGAAGAGGTAGTGGATGGTGTAGTGGGAGGACTGGTGGAAGAGGTAGTGGATGGTGTAGTGGGAGGACTGGTGGAAGAGGTAGTGGATGGTGTAGTGGGAGGACTGGTGGAAGAGGTAGTGGATGGTGTAGTGGGAGGACTGGTGAAGAGGTAGTGGATGGTGTAGTGGGAGGACTGGTGGAAGAGGTAGTGGATGGTGTAGTAGTGGGAGTACTGGTGGAAGAGGTAGTGGATGGTGTAGTGGGAGGACTGGTGGAAGAGGTAGTGGATGGTGTAGTGGGAGTACTGGTGGAAGAGGTAGTGGATGGTGCAGTGGGAGGACTGGTGGAAGAGGTAGTGGATGGTGTAGTGGGAGGACTGGTGAGGAGGTAGTGAATGGTGTAGTGGGAGGACTGGTGAGGAGGTAGTGGATGGTGTGGTGGGAGGACTGGTGGAAGAGGTAGTGGATGGTGTAGTGGGAGGACTGGTGGAAGAGGTAGTGGATGGTGTAGTGGGAGGACTGGTGGAAGAGGTAGTGGATGGTGTAGTGGGAGGACTGGTGGAAGAGGTAGTGGATGGTGTAGTGGGAGGACTGGTGGAAGAGGTAGTGGATGGTGTAGTGGGAGGACTGGTGAGGAGGTAGTGGATGGTGTAGTGGGAGGACTGGTGGAAGAGGTAGTGGATGGTGTAGTGGGAGGACTGGTGGAAGAGGTAGTGGATGGTGTAGTGGGAGGACTGGTGGAAGAGGTAGTGGATGGTGTAGTGGGAGGACTGGTGGAAGAGGTAGTGGATGGTGTAGTAGGAGGACTGGTGGAAGAGGTAGTGGATGGTGTAGTGGGAGGACTGGTGGAAGAGGTAGTGGATGGTGTAGTGGGAGGACTGGTGGAGGAGGTAGTGGATGGTGTAGTGGGAGGACTGGTGAGGAGGTAGTGGATGGTGTAGTGGGAGGACTGGTGGAAGAGGTAGTGGATGGTGTAGTGGGAGGACTGGTGGAAGAGGTAGTGGATGGTGTAGTGGGAGGACTGGTGGAAGAGGTAGTGGATGGTGTAGTGGGAGGACTGGTGGAAGAGGTAGTGGATGGTGTAGTGGGAGGACTGGTGGAAGAGGTAGTGGATGGTGTAGTGGGAGGACTGTTGGAAGAGGTAGTGGATGGTGTAGTGGGAGGACTGGTGGAAGAGGTAGTGGATGGTGTAGTGGGAGGACTGGTGGAAGAGGTAGTGGATGGTGTAGTGGAAGGACTGGTGGAAGAGGCTGAGGCTGACTCAGGTAAGTCCTCCCTGCGGGTTTCATAAGTTGGTGTGACAATGGCCTGTTGGGAACAAAAATAATTCTGTATAATAATATTGCAAAGTTATTGGCTATACATATTTAAATGAGCAACAGAAGCTATTCCCATCTCTTTCTTGTGTTTCATTAAAGAATGATCAGTGCAGCAAATAAACTTGTCATCATCCAGCTGAGCATATTTCTTCAGACTATATCAATGATCATTTATTATACTAACATTGTAATGTCTGAGCTGTGCATTAAAATGCTCCTTGATGTGAGATCATTGTGATTATTCCTGAATAACATTCAAACTACATCAGCTAGTGTTGAGAGAAGCTCCCAGTAGAACCAGTGTGTCAAATAAAGTGGTGGGACTGGACATGCATATGAGTATTTATGTCTTAAATATAATTTAATATGTAATTATAATAACATATTTAAATCAGTAACAGGCTTAAGCCCCACATACCAGGCTGTGTGTCTCAGTTGTACAGTATTTTACAAGACATGGAAGGTAACTCTCTTCACCATTTGAAAGAGCGGTGGGGTGAAGACTTGAGCATGGAGCTTTCTGAGGAAACCTGGCAAAGAGCTATCAAAAGAGTACATACATCCTCAATTTGTGTTTGGCACGGATTGGTTCAATTTAAGATACTCAACCGCCTACACCTCTGTAGAGTCAGACTGGCCCAGATATACCCCGGCTCAGATCCAAACTGCATTAGATGCCATCAGGCCCCTGCCACTCTGGGACACATGTTTTGGACATGCTCAAAACTACACACATTCTGGTCAGAGATTTTCAATACATTCTCTTATATTTGTAAGAAAAGAATCGAGCCAGATCCAGTTATCTCAGTATTCGGGGTTACCCCTAGCAACAGCGGGCTATCAAAACATCATTCAGACTTGATAGCATTCTCAACATTACTAGCCCGCCGACTTATCCTTTTTGGTTGGAAATCAACCACACCTCCATCCCATTCACGTTGGGTCCGTGAGGTGATGGCGTTTCTTAAGCTAGAAAAAATCAGATGCACGATTCAGGGCTCTGTAAAAAGGTTCAAAAAAACTTGGTGCGATTTTTTAGAATACTTTACAAGTGAATTTGACGCAACCACCTTAGATCAGTAGCTCTCTACCCACCCCCCCCCTTTTCTCTTCTCTTCCTGTCTTTTCTCTTGTTGATTTTCTTTTTTCTTTTTTGGCATGTTTCTGTACATGGGTTGACTATTGAAAATGTAACAAATTGAAGCAAAAGAAAAACTGTTTATGTAGTATGTATGTATACTATAAACGACGCACACTGGAGATGGGGTCCATGTATGGTATTCATGCAATTGTGTCTAATAGCTCTGTCAGTTTAAACTGTTTTGTTTTGTTTTGTTTGTTCTCACACTTTTGAAAACTCAATAAAAAACAATTTGAAATTAAATCAGTAACAGAAGCTATTCCCATCTCTTTCTTGTGTTTCATTAAATAAATGATAATAAATTCTACTATCAGCCTCGTTTAACACAACTTTTAGTGGGAGGGTGTGATCTTAGTGAAATTACATTTATAATCAAAAGAATTAGAAATATGTTTAATTACATCTGGCCCATCAGGAAGGAAAGGAGGGAGGAAGGGAAGGAAAGGAGGGAAGAAGGAAGGAAGGAAGGAAGGTAGGAAGGAAAGGAGGGAGGAAGGGAAGGAAAGGAGGGAAGAAGGAAGGAAGGAAGGAAGGTAGGAAGGAAAGGAGGGAGGAAGGGAAGGAAAGGAGGGAGGAAGGGAAGGAAAGGAGGGAGGAAGGAAGGAAGGAAGGAAGGTAGGAAGGAAGGAAGGAAGGAAGGAAGGAAAGGCCCATCAGTGTCTTGAAGAAACTCAATAATTTCTTTTCCAATGAAAGTTTTCACATGTTATGAACCAGATGTTTAAAATTCCTCATACCTCCAAAAACAAAAGAAATCCTTTTTAAAATAATAAATGGTGTTTATCCATCCAGTGACTGGTTAAGAAATTGTGTTTCATGATGAAACTACTGATCATTTATTTTTCCATTGTTTGTATTCTGATGTCTACTTTATTCACAAGTTCAAACATATGAAGGTTTAATGTTTCTCTCTTATATTAAAGCTCTGAAACTCATTAAAAATCAAACTGCAGTGCAACTATTTAGCATAATAGAAGAATATGATTTAAAGAATAAACCCAAGCCCTTTTCATTTATTCACTTTTAACTTCATTTTATTTAATTGTCATTTATAATTTATTTTTTATTTGTCTTTTCTGTATTTCAGCTGTTCCTTTATAACAACTTAATAATCTTGGTGTCATGATGTTTGTATGAATAAAAACTGTTGAATAAAAAAACTCCAGAGATTTCCTGGTTAAATAAAGATTTAAAAAAACATAAACCCCTCCCACTGTCAGTCTCATGTTTGTTCCTCTTCTGGTTGGTTTCCTGCTTGAAGCTGCGGATTCATTTCACCTTCACTCATCAGCTAAAGGTAACGTCCTCCATCCTCCCTCCTTTCCTTCCCTCCTATCCTTCCCTCCTTCCTGCATCTAAAGGTAACGTAAGCAACAGTTTCATCATGTTTGTGTCAGCAGCTGTTAAAATGATCTGATAACAGTACAGATGGAAGTTATACTGATGACTTATGTTCATTTCTTAACTGTATTCTTAAAAAGTCTCCAATCCGATCATCTGAATTTTATGCTTTAAAATGTTTGAAACACGATTTTTCAACAAATTGATTCGATTATAAAGTTAACGTCACTTCTATAAAGTTATTTTAACTTCAGTTAAATGTGTGACGCAGTTACAAAACACAGCAAATAAACTTCTCATCAGAAGTGACTGTTAGAAAGAGGAAGTGAACAGGAAGACATGACTCCATATATGGGGGTGAAACGTGTCTGCAGGCAGTGAAATGTGACTTTACATCAATGTGTACGTGACAGGTTGAACTCTTGTGGTCGCTGCTGTTTGTGTGAGCTGTTTTTTTTTCTTGTTCAGTGAAACCAGACTGCAGGACAGAAAAGAGTCTTAACTGGCTCCAAAGGGACCAAAGGAGGTCCAGGTTGTTGGTGCTTTGGTCTGTGGCTTTAAAGATTCCCTCCAGATCAGATTTAAGAGGTATGTAAAACACTTAGAATCAGAATTTGTGTCTGATGTGATTTTTATACAAAACAAAGTTAAATCATCTTATTGAAATCCTGAATATGTACGTATGTATATGGGCTCTTAAATGGTTCCTGTTTTCGGAGCTAAACTGGTTGTGCACTCTTGACCTCATGTTTTCTACGCTGTAACCACATAGTTGTGGTTTGAGTGACGGATGCATCTCTGCAGGAAGTGATACGTGACTTTACATCAATGTGTACGTGACAGGTTGAACTCTTGTGGTAGCTGCTGTGTTACAGTGGCATACACACACTTTTTGAAGGGCAGGGGTGAAAAGAAAAAAAGGCACATACAACGCGTTCTCGCCACTGAAGAGGGAACTTTAGAGCGCTTTTCAACATTTGGGCCATAAGGGGGGGGCCACCACCCCTCTGCCCCCCTTATTCACACCACTGGGTGGAGACTGAAAGTATGAAATGCTTGTGTGAGCTGGTTTTTAGAGAAACTTTCTACTTTGAAATGAAAGTGAAAACAAACGTACATTATTGTACACATAAAACATTTAACTGAAGGAACAAGAAGAAAACCTTTTTTTAAGTGGAGGGGAAGAAAAAAAGATGATGATGAATCCAGTGTAGAAATGTGTTGAACTGATCAATTCTGCCTTCAAAGAACATGATGACCTCTTGACCTTATGTATGTTTTATAGGCTGTAAGCACTTTGTTCTGGTTTGAGTCCGATGTCTCACTAAGTTCATGCAGTTTGTCTGGTGGAGATGAAATGAGTCTCATCTGTTAGGAAAGAAGAAACAGAAAAGTTCAGAATAAACATGATGACCACAATTTTATATTTAACAGGTTAGAGCGGGACCTGAATGTAAGAACAAGAAACTTTACTGGAAGGTGTGACTCCATATGTGGAGGTGAAACGTGTCTGCAGACAGTGATACATGACTTTACATGAATGTGTATGTGACAGGTTGAACTCTTGTGGTAGCTGCTGTTTGTGGAGACTGAAAGTATGAAATGTTTGTGTGAGCTGTTTCCAGACTGCAGGACAGAAAAGAGTCTTAACTGGCTCCAAAGGGACCAAAGGAGGTCCAGGTTGTTGGTGCTTTCGGTCTGTGGCTTTAAAGATTCCCTCCAGATCAGTTTTAAGATGTAAATAACCCAGAATACAGGAAATGACATATACTCTGTTAAAAGTCTTGTGGGGGAGGGGCATTGGCTTTTTCAATGCTTTTGCAAAGAGACCATTTATAATTAAAAGGGAAGAGCAGCTGTATGATTAGAATTAACAGAAAAGAGGAAAACTGTTGAAAGGCATTTCAAAGACCGGCTGTAAAAAACTAAGAGGCTGCAGTTGCTGTTTTCTCCGGAGATGCAACGGTATGTGTCCTCAACTCCATAAAACCTTAAATTAAAGGGAGGAGGAAATGTCAGCATTTGACATATCCTGAAAAAATGTTTGTATCATAGTTTTATAAAAAGTTTCAGCCTTATTTTAATAACATAGTGTGAAGTGTTGATGTGAAAACTGTGAAAGACATTTGTTCAGTGTGTGTTCAGTTCTTTGGGGTTCTGTTTCCATCAGACAGACAACAGTGACATTAGTTTGTGGACAGATGAACATGAGTTTCCAGTGAAATCTGTCAGATTGTTTCATGTCCTCACAGAGAGTCTTGGCAGGTTCCTCCTGTGTGTTTGGAGCTGAACTCTGCTGCAAGCTTCACTGCTTTAATATCATCTTGATGCTTTTGGACTTTGACTGTGAAGTTATGAGAGTGTGACAGCGTCCTCAGATTGATGATGAAGGACTGATGAAGGAGAATCAGCTGCAGCTTCTCTCTGTGTTTCCTCTACAGGTGAAGGTAGAACCACTCTGTGACCACATGTGGATCTGAATTCACCTGGTGAGTATTTTCTTCTTTCTGACACACAGCTGGATGAAAATAGATGCATGTCATCAGTTTTTAAACACAAGTGAACTATAACTTGCTGCATATGAGCTCTGTAGTGGACAAAAATACAACTGTATGAAAAGGAATCTAGTTAATGCAGTTTCTTCAACATGTATCCACAGTGGAAACCTTACAGTAATGACTAACTGTGGCGCCATCTGGTGGTAGAATAAAGAATGACAGTGTGATAGACAGCAGTGTGTGTGTGATGTGCAGCTGGTTGTAATGAATGAGCATATTGTTGTTTGTGTGAAGGTGTTTCTCTGCTATGGATCAGTGTGAGGACAGAGAGGAGGGAGTCCTTCCCTCTAAAAGCTCTCTGTGTGGGGAACATGACAGCCAGACCAAAGCTCAGAGGTGAGATGAGGATCTCTAACTGTCCATCACTGTTCTCCACTCACATCACTCCACCATCATTATTCACACTCAAAGCTCTGTGTGTGTTGTGTTGAAGGACAGAGAAGCAGCACAGACCAGACTCTGATGAACTCAGCCTACCTGAACCTAAGAAGTTCAGTGATGAACATAAATCAGCTGATCAGAGGTAAGAATGTAAAATCTTTGTTTCTGTTAGTTTCCATCACACCTCAGAAAATGTTGAAGTCTTTGTCATGAAGTCATGAACCACTTGTCATTCTTTCTCTGTAGTGTTAAAAACATGAAGTACAGCACCACATCATCAGATCTCAGTATGTTTTAAGGTTGATATGATCGTTCTGACTGATTGTCTGACTGCAGGTTTCTTCTTACTGATGTCACTGTGGTCCCACATTTCAGAGTTAATTTAATGAGCCCAGTGTTGTTAGTTCTGATAGAAATGAGACCAAACTCATAGCAGGAGATCATGTTTGAGCAGACTGTGTCCAGGAAGATCAGAGATGCATCTGTGCTCTCTAAGCTAGTTAGCCAAGCTAACAATGTCAGTTTGTTGTAGCTGTGTGGATCAATTTCTTACTGCAGGTTTATGTAGAAACACCTGATGTGTCGTAGCTGTCGTCCAACAAAACACACAATCTTCAGGATCAACACTGTACTTACACTTGTTTTATCTCTTCTCTGTTTCCATCAGGATCCATCAGCAGAGACCAGATTCTCCTGAACCCAGCTGTGTGTCCATGAAGAGTGACCGGTCTATCACTCGACCGATTAACTTCAAACATGGACATCAGTCAGCTGATCAGAGGTCAGACTGTAAAATGTTTGTCTGTTATTATCCAACTCTCAAAAACACAAACATGCACAATAAAACAAATTCAAATCACGCAAATAAAATCCCACTAAATTATACAAACTGCCCTTCTGACATCTCCCCCTGGTTTATAGGTAGTCATCCCGGCCACCTTGATACTAACTCTCCGTATCTTAAGGGTTTATTACCTACATTACTGCACTGCGAGTGTTGTACAGGTACCTGATCTTATAGGGGCTCTAAATATCCTGGGTCCTGGGACTTCGGGGGTTGAGCATAGCTCAGCTGGTAGCGCTCCCACCCCATGTGTTGAGGCTACAGTCCTCGTTGCAGGTGACCCCGGTTCGAATCCCGAGCCAAGCGGTCTTGTCCTACATGTCATTCCCCCTCTCTCTGCCTCCTGTTTCCTGTCTATCTACACTGTCCTATACATTAAAGGCAAAAAAGCCCGAAAAAATATACTTAAAAAAAAAAAAAAAAAAAAAGACTTCATCAGGACAGCTTCAATCTGGTTAGGCTCCATGTGGCCACAAGATGAATGACAGCATTCCCATAAGGACCGTGTGCATGCCTGCGGGACTACCATCTGGTATGACAGCTTTCCTGAGTAGGGGTCCTTCATTGTCTGCTGGAGGAGTCCCTCTTGTATCTCATGTTGAGTTTCTGTCTTGAATTCCTCTCTCCAGTCACTCAATTCACCTGAATCATGATGTGTTAGTGTAGGTGCTCTTACCCGCGAAGTCCAGACCTGCTCCTCTCCCAGATGTTCCCTCTCCAGGGCCTGAGCCTCCCTGCAGGCCTCAGTGAAGGACAAGGTTGGCTCACGTTGCACCAGCAGCTAGAGCTCTGGCTGAGCTGCGCCGGTCTTCAGACCCAGAATTAGCTGATCTCGAGAAATGTTTTCATCTTGCGCTGAGCCCTCTGGTTCCTGCTCCCTTGAACTTGATTCGACTAAAAACAGCACTACCAGCTGGTGTATTAAATGTCCCAAAGGAAAACCACAATAGACTGTTCGTATTCCATGCCACGCTGATGCCTTCCTCTTCAGGGCCGAAGGCTCAGAAAGTGTCTGAGTCCAAGTGCAGCCAGAACTCCTGACGACCGGGGGAACCCTGGCGGTGGCCTTCACACACGGCCTCTAGTGTCACGCTATGCCGCTGGAACAAACTGCACCACTGTGGGGGAAGAAACACAGGCTCACCTTAATGCCTATCACCACAACAGGGAGAGTGTGCTTCTCTCACACAATCTGCGACTTCCTACTTTCCCTTACATAGCTTTCATTTTGCGTGTCAGTCACAGCATCCCTCTCTGCTTCCTGGTGCGGTCCTGCTGGTGTCTTCCAATTCTCCCAGTCACACACACCCTCCTCAGGTGTCCTGCAGTCCTCTTTAATAACCGTCTGTGGTTTTGAGACTCCACCCCTCAAGGTCCGTGATTGGCCTGTCATAATTTGCAGCCTGCAGCTTGTTACCAGCAATTAGACAGTCCCAAAGGCAGTTTTCATTTAATAATCCAAGTTAAAATGAAAATACATGCAACTCTTCAGTTAGTGCATACATTAGGAAAAAAAGGATCAAACCATGCAATGAAGTACTAAAAAAAAACACAAACATGAACAATAAAACAAATTCAAATCATGCAAATAAAATCCCACTAAATTATACAAACCGTCCTGACATCTACACTTGTTTTATCTCTTCTCTGTTTCCATCAGGATCCATCAGCAGAGACCAGATTCTCCTGAACCCAGCTGTGTGTCCATGAAGAGTGATTGGTCTAATGATCAACCTTATAACTTCAAACATGGACATCAGTCTGCTGATCAGAGGTCAGACTGTAAAATGTTTGTCTGTTATTATCCAACTCTCATAAGAAGAAGTTTGATTGACTGAAACAGTTTTTACACACAATGTCCTCATAAACACAAACACACACACTCCTCCTACAAACACTTTTCTAGAAACCACAAACTTTATGTGTATAACAGTTTTTAAACAGAGGTACAAAGTCTTTACAGAGACAAATGATCAGAGGCCAGACAGAACAGCCGAGTGTTTTACCTGGATCCACTGTGATAGAACACAACACCTTTAACACTGAGTGTCATTATTTATTCTGAGACTTCATCTTTTCTTCACAGAGTTCATCAGCAGAGCTCAGAGGTTCTCAGTGGTCAGTCGGACCAGCAGCATCAAACACAGCTGGACTCCATATTTATGGTGTGTAAATGTAAAGCACAGCTACTACTGCTAACTACAACAGCCACAGACTAAATACTAAACTACCATTCTGGTCCTAACAGTCTCCATGCTGCACTCTGTAGACCAGCAGCTTTTCAGTCTGTCACTGATCATCTGATGTTGACTTCTACCAGTTACATTTACATTTGATTGTGTTCCAGCTGCTGGAGGAGAACATCAGCAGGTTTGTGAAGAACGAGCTGAAGAAGATGCAGAAGGCTCTGAGTCCAGATGACCCAGAATGCTTAGAGAGTCAGAGTGAGGATGAGGAGGAGTTGGACGGTGAGGAGGAAGAGCAGAGGAGGAGCAGCAGAGAGGCATTTGTGAAGATCACACTGCACTTCCTGAGGAGAATGAAACAGGAGGAGCTGGCTGAGCGTCTGCAGAGCAGTAAGAGGATTTTAACAGATTTAACATGATGGAGAGGAAATGGAGGCAACATGGGAGAGGTTTATATTTCAAACTCTGCTGTTAATATGATGCACACATCTGCATCAGATCTGTGAATTCTTCTGAGCTGAAAACAGTCAGAAACTGTTTGTCCACAACTGATGAGCTGAATAGATTTCATAGTGGAGGAAAATATAAACATCTGCAGTTTAATGTTTACATTCTACCAATTTACTGTAGAATCATCTGATTGATTTCATTTGTTGTTTGTTCATTCAGGAGCTCGTGCTGCAAAGTGTCGACGTAAACTAAAGTCTAACCTGCAGAAGAAGTTCCAGTGTGTATTTGAGGGGATCACTAAAGCAGGAAACCCAACCCTTCTGAATCAGATCTACACACCGCTCTATATCACAGAGGGAGGGACTGCAGAGGTCAATGATGAACATGAGGTCAGACAGATTGAAACAGCATCCAGGAAACCAGACAGACCAGAAACAACAATCAGACAAGAAGACATCTTTAAAACTTCACCTGGAAGAGATGAACCAGTTAGAACAGTGATGACAAAGGGAGTGGCTGGCATTGGGAAAACAGTCTTAACACAGAAGTTCACTCTGGACTGGGCTGAGGACAAAGCCAACCAGGACATACACTTCACATTTCCATTCACTTTCAGAGAGCTGAATGTGCTGAAAGAGAAAAAGTACAGCTTGGTGGAACTTGTTCATCACTTCTTTACTGAAACCAAAGAAGCAGGAATCTGCAGGTTTGAAGAGTTCCAGGTTGTGTTCATCTTTGACGGTCTGGATGAGTGTCGACTTCCTCTGGACTTCCACAACACTGAGATCCTGACTGATGTTACAGAGTCCACCTCAGTGGATGTGCTGCTGACAAACCTCATCAGGGGGAAACTGCTTCCCTCTGCTCGCCTCTGGATAACCACACGACCTGCAGCAGCCAATCAGATCCCTCCTGAGTGTGTCGGCATGGTGACAGAGGTCAGAGGGTTCACTGACCCCCAGAAGGAGGAGTACTTCAGGAAGAGATTCAGAGATAAGAAGCAGGCCAGCACCATCATCTCCCACATCAAGACATCAAAAAGCCTCCACATCATGTGTCACATCCCAGTCTTCTGCTGGATCACTGCTACAGTTCTGGAGGATGTGTTGAAAAGCAGAAAGAGAGGAGAGCTGCCCAAGACCCTGACTGAGATGTACATCCACTTCCTGGTGGTTCAGTCCAAACTGAAGAAGGTCAAGTATGATGGAGGAGCTGAGACAGATCCACACTGGAGTCCACAGAGCAGGAAGATGATTGAGTCTCTGGGAAAACTGGCTTTTGAGCAGCTGCAGAAAGGCAACCTGATCTTCTATGAATCAGACCTGACGGAGTGTGGCATTGATATCAGAGCAGCCTCAGTGTACTCAGGAGTGTTCACACAGGTCTTTAAAGAGGAGAGAGGGCTGTACCAGGACAAGGTGTTCTGCTTCGTCCATCTGAGTGTTCAGGAGTTTCTGGCTGCTCTTCATGTCCATCTGACATTCAACAAGTCTGGAGTCAATCTGCTGACAGAAGAACAAACAACATCCCAGAAGTCTGAAACTAAACAAGAATCTGCAGAGACACGTTTCTACCAGAGTGCTGTGGACGAGGCCTTAAAGAGTCCAAATGGACACCTGGACTTGTTCCTCCGCTTCCTCCTGGGACTTTCACTGGAGACCAATCAGACTCTCCTACGAGGTCTGCTGACACAGACAGGAAGTAGCTCACAGACCAATCAGAAAACAGTCAAGTACATCAAGAAGAAGATCAGTGAGAATGTGTCTGCAGAGAGAAGCATCAATCTGTTCCACTGTCTGAATGAACTGAATGATCGTTTTTTAGTGAATGAGATTCAGTGGTACCTGAGATCAGGAAGTCTCTCCACAGATAAACTGTCTCCTGCTCAGTGGTCAGCTCTGGGCTTCATCTTACTGTCATCAGAAAAAGATCTGGACGTGTTTGACCTGAAGAAATACTCTGCTTCAGAGGAGGTTCTTCTGAGGCTGCTGCCAGTGGTCAAAGCCTCCAACAAAGCTCTGTAGGTGCACACAGAACTATCCAGATTAATGTAGTTTAATCTTTGCTCAATGAAGAAAAATAATGTTTGCTATTCTTTTGTTCTGTTGATTCTTCTCCAGGTTGAGTGGCTGTAACCTCTCAGAGAGAAGCTGTGCAGCTCTGTCCTCAGTTCTCAGCTCCCAGTCCTCTAGTCTGAGAGATCTGGACCTGAGTAACAACAACCTGCAGGATTCAGGAGTGAAGCAGCTTTCTGATGGACTGAAGAGTCCACACTGTGGACTGGAAACTCTCAGGTCAGGATTCAGATGTTTCATCGTGCTTTAGGTGCTAAATTTTATTTATTTTTTTTAAAGAAAAGATCATTCTCAGACTTTTTATACAGTCAATCAGTTTATTATTCTGTGCATCTGTAGGATTCTGTTATCTTTTAATTAAAAAACATTGTGTTATCAACCTTTTTATATTTCCAGCCTGTCAGGATGTCTGATCACAGAGGAAGGCTGTGCTTCTCTGGCCTCAGCTCTGAGCTGCAACCCCTCCCATCTGAGAGAGCTGGACCTCAGTAACAACAACCTGCAGGATTCAGGAGTGAAGCAGCTTTCTGCTGGACTGGAGAGTCCACACTGTACCCTGGAAATCCTCAGGTCAGGATAGAGGAACTATAATCCAGTTGTTCAGAACAATGACAATAAAGATTAATGTTAATTATTCTGCATATCTGTAGGATTCTGGTACATATGTGATTAAAAACATTGTGTTATCAACCTCTTTATATTTCCAGTCTGTCAGGATGTCTGATCAAACAGAAAGGCTGTGCCTCTCTGGCCTCAGCTCTGAGGGCCAACCCCTCCCATCTGAGAGAGCTGGACCTGAGCTACAATCATCCAGGAGACTCTGGAGAGAAGTTACTGTCTGCTGGACTGGAGGATCCACACTGGAGACTGGACACTCTCAGGTAGGTGTAGCGAACTTTAAAATATAGATAAATGTACAAAAATGAAAGGAAGTGTGTTTTCTGTAAACTACAGATGAATTAATTCAAAGACTACCATGATCCTTTGTTTTCTTGTGGGTTTCTGTCCTGTTTGTAGGGTATGTCCAGTATGTTATGAGTGACGTAATCTAAACCAATCAGAGATCACTTTGGGGGAGGCAGACTGTAGCCACATGTGTGTGAGGAGAGCTGTGTGTGTGTGTGTGAAATAGAAAACTAAGGGTGAGGCTGAATAGTGTTTTTTGTTTAGGAAGCTTCCTAACTGAGTGAAATGACCCAGAAGTATCTAAATGGCATCTATGACAAGAGCTGGTTGAATTCCCTAAATGCTAAGGAACGATGATTCAGTGCTTCCTTTCTAACCTCCTTTAGCGCAGAGTACACCCGACCATCCTTTATGAAAGGAGAGGAGATAATACTGTCCCACAATTCCTTGTGGCAGCAATATTTAACACGACCAAGTGACGCAGCATTCACAAACTCAAACCATTAAACCCACATTAAATGTCCACAGTGGTCTCTGTGTGTCCTCTGTCCAAAGCTGTGTTCAACATGTTTAATAACTGGATAAACTAATATTAGGGGAGGGGAAATATATCCATTATACGATGCATCAAGATGCAGACGTAGTCGACTGCATCGATTCACAAAAGTCAAGAATCCATTATTTAAACTTAATACTTTTAGTGGGACTGATTTTAATTTTTGCATCATTAGGCTGCCGTACATTTTAACCCTGTAAGACCCAGATATAGAAAAAAATGAGGAAAACATTTTTTGACCCCTCAGATATTGTTTTAGGAGGCATCTGATGTAGAAATTAAAGAGTTTTCAAATTTTTTACATTTTAGTAAGTTTTTAGGGAAATGTTGAGAGCAGGATTTCTGTATTTGTCACTTTGTCTGAACAGATATACAGAACATTTAAGCATTCATTTGCAGGGTTGATTGCTTACTTAGCCCCATAACAGTATATATCATCAGTAATAATCACACATCAATTATAATTTTATGAATAAGCAGTTATTGATAAAAATACTTGAAAAATTGTATTTACAAATTTTTTTAGCCATGTTCGCTTTCAATGTGGTTTGAATGAAGGTTGTCTCAGTCCCAGTCTATGTTGACTAGCAGTGATAGTATTCTGCTCTCTACTTATCATACTAAAAGGAACACATGCATCCCCCCAGAGCACTTACAGGTTCACATTCAAGACCATTCGCACCTGTCCCTGAACAATGCAACAGCCCCCCCCCCCCCCCACCCTAAAGATCCAGATCATTCAGAGCCTGATTTTCTATCTCTTAATGCTACAAGGTGCTACTTCAGCAAACCCTCAGAAAAATAGCTCAGGATCATTTAGAAGTTAAAAAATTGAAAATCACATTTAAATTTAAAACTTGAATCATGAATCATCTAACACTTTAAATTTCTACTGTAATTTGTTTCAATTAGTGAACGTGTGAGAAGTGCAGTGTCCTTATGTAATGTGTAAGGAGCACAGGCTAGTTTGACTACCACAACATAGACATAACAAGCTCTAATATTATGTGGAATAAAATACTAGATGGAGTTTGGTGCTTAATCCACTTTATTTTGAAAGTATTGTTTAAGTCAATAAAATGTAATAATTCAAATCCTTCTTTTTTAGGTGATGGTGTCATCTCTTTAAAAATAGAAATATCTTGTATGTTGCTGTTTAAAACCTGAAATGATATTAACTCTTCAACTCTCAAGCTAATTATTCCTTGTTTCATCGTTGTTGACATTTCTTCCTTATCGATACATTCAAGTAAAACTCAGTTAAACCATCAATCTCAGGTATGAACACACAGGTGGACACTCTCAGGTCACATTTAAGGGTTCATTTTAACAGTAAATGTAGTTTTAGTCATAATTGAGTCATGTACATTGTTTTAGTTTTAGTGGACTAAATATCATTAGATTATAGATTATAGTCTATATAATATAATAAAGTTTAAAGGATAATGCTTTTTTAAAGTTAGTGTTGAATGAGTGAAGTCATTATTCCTACTAGATGAAATGAATGTTATATTTATCTGTTATTGAATGGTAGGAAGGTTTGAATGGTTCATACACACAGACATATCTTTATTTACCTGGCTTGGCCATAAAAGAGCATCTCAATAACAATAATCAGCTGCTAATGTTGCTTCAAGTTTGAAGTGGAGACAGATGACAGAATAAAGTCCAGTGTGTCTCTCTGTTATATTTAGTTTTCTGATTCATCATCTAGTTAAAAATCTGTTAATTATCCGTCTGATCAACAAAAGAAACAGAAACAACTTTCTTCATTTATCAGACACATTTTTCTTTTCATGTTATTTCCTCCATTAACTGTTATTATGGATGGATATTATATGTTGTTATGGATCAAATGAACATAAGGAAGAGTTTGTCTGTCACATTTTAAACATATTTATATTTGACATAATGTGTCATCATTTCCATGTGAGCGTCTGGTTTGATATGAGTTTACTTAGTTTATTGAGTTACATCATATCAATTATTCCTCAAACATTCAACCTAATAAAACAAATCACTATTTAAAAACACTCTGGTCATATTCAGAGTTATTAAATAATTAATTCACAATCAGAATATCAATAAATAGCCTTCAGATACAAATAATGAATAAATAACATTCTGCCAGTAGTAATGTTTCATATGTTTCTGAGCAGCACACAGTAGATACACAGCAGGAGTGTTTGTTAAATACATATAATATAATATGATATAATATGATATAATATAATATAAACGTTCAGGATCTCCTGATGTCCCTGAACTCATCAGAGTCCATCTGTTATTTTATTATTGATGTATTTACTGTTTATTATAAAGAAGTTCACTTGTATCATGAACTTTATTTAGAACTTTCTAACTTGTGGTTGTTTCGTCTTATTGTGTCTTTCAACTATTATTATTATTATATATTCAAACCAAATGAATGAACACATGGAATAATTACAGTCAAATGTTTTGCTGTCTTATAGCTGCATTTATTCTCTGATCACTTCAAAAATGCTCCTTTTGTCTCCTTTTGATATTGAAGTGATGACTGGCTCTATCCTCAGGACAACATGCAGAGATCAATATTTAATCTAGTGATTTATCATGTGGGAGGACATATTTGTTCATCACATCTTCTTCTTCAGGTCTTTTCCTCTCAGACTTCAGTGAAAGAATCCAGCAGACAGTTGAGACAGATGAGTTTCAGCCTGTTTCTGTGTCACTCTGACAAACTGAGGAACACTGCTTCATGTTGAACAGCAGTTAGGACTCATGTTGGATAGAAAATCATTCTGACTGTGTTTCTTCCTCCAGGGTGGACCATGGTGGAGAGCACAGGTTAAAACCTGGTGTGAAGAAGTGTAAGTGTGGATTGAATTTGATTCATGACAACTAAACAGCACACAGTCAGTTTCTCTTTAAATACAAAGTTGGTCTTTGTGGTATTTATTCATTAAAACATTACTGACAAAATGTGTCATCATGAAACGTTATAGAAATGAACAACAGATCAGAAGTTAAACAGAGAATAAATCCATCAGGTGTGTCAGATGATAAACTGCTGCTGTGTTGTTTCTTCTTCTCTTCATCAGATGTCTGTGAACTCACACTGGACACAAACACAGTGAACTATTACCTCAAACTGTCTGATAACAACAGGAAGGTGACACGTGTGAAGGAGGATCAGTCATATCCTGATCATCCAGACAGATTTGACCGCTGGGTTCAGCTGCTGTGTAGAAATGTTCTGACTGGTCGCTGTTACTGGGAGGTCGAGTGGAGAGGAAGAGTTGATATATCAGTGAGTTACAGAAGAATCAGCAGGAAAGGAGCCAGTGTTGACTGTAGGTTTGGATGGAACGATCAGTCCTGGTGTCTGTGCTGCTCTGATGATGGTCCTTACTCTGTCTGTCACAATAAGACAAGAACACCCATCTCCTCCTCCTCCTCCTCCTCCTCCTCCTCCTCCTCCTCTGTCTCTAACAGAGTAGCAGTGTATGTGGACTGTCCTGGTGGCACTCTGTCCTTCTACAGAGTCTCCTCTGACACACTGATCCACCTCCACACCTTCTACACCACATTCACTGAACCTCTGTATGCTGGGTTTGGGTTTTATCAGTCTGGTTCCTCAGTGTCTGTGTGTCCTCTGTCTGAGTGAGAGTCTCTTCCTGTGTGTGAAGATGTAAATAAATAACTTTGAGAAGTTTGAGTAACATTATTTTCATTGCTGGTTAAAATTCAAGCAGAAGCAAACACAACGAGCTTCTGTAACATTGATCTGATTATTAAAATAAAAACCAGTTTGAACTTGAAGCTTTTGGTTTTCTGTTTGTTTTTGACACCAGCAGGACTCCGTACATCTCATGTGGGCCGGATCACTAAAAGGAAGGAAGGAAGGAAGGAAGGATGGAAGGAAGGAAGGAGAAAGGAATGAAGGAAACAAGGAAAGAAGGGAGGGAGAAAGGTAGGAAGGAAGGAAGGAAGGGAGGGAGGGAGGGAGGAAGGAAGGAAGGAAGGAAGGAAGGAAGAAAGAAAGGGAGGGAGGGAGGGAGGAAGGTAGGAAGGAAGGAAGGAATATTCTCCTTATATATGTTTCCTTTAATTAATACTAGGAAGGAAGGTAGGAAGGAAGGAAGGAAGGAAGGAAGGATAGAGGAAGGAAGGAAGGAAGGAAGGAAGGGAGGGAGGAAGGAAGGAAGGGAGGGAGGGAGGGAGGGAGGGAGGGAGGGAGGAAGAAAGGAAAGAAGGAAGGACAGAAGGACAGAAGGAAGGAAGGAAAGGAGGAAGGGAGGGAGGAAGGAAGGAATGAAGGGAGGAAGGAAGGACAGAGGAAGGAAGGGAGGGGGGGGAGGAGGAAGGAAGGAAGGGAGGGAGGGAGGGAGGAAGAAAGGAAAGAAGGAAGGAAGTAAATATTAATATCAGTTAAATATGTAATAATATGAGGAAATGAACAACATGAGAGCAAATATTAAAGTAATTACATTAAAATAAATAGATGAATAAAATAAATAATCAGCATTCAGATATATTTAGTCAGTATAGCCGATAATATATTTATTCTTTTTTATTATTAACTTGAGAGTTCAGTTTAGGATTAAAGATGAGATCTTTTATGAAGATTTAGACAATTTTGTTTGTGAATAATAAACTTTTATTCCTCTGGGTTACCATGGTTACCACGGTAGCAAACGATAGCGATACTGGTTGAGACCAGATGAGTCCAAACAGTTTTAGATATTTAAAACAATCAGTGAGAAATAGTTTGTGTATGTTTTATGTTAGATTTTAAAGTGGACTTATTATTATTTATTAAAGGTTTAATGATCAGGGACAATGCACATGAATAAAACATTTGAACACATGTAAACATGAATTAGCCAAAAGGCTATTTTACATCTGCTGTCCCTGGACTGATGTTAAGTATTCAGCCTCAAAGAATATAAAAAGATTTAGTTTGAAGCATAAAAGTTATACATTAAAAAATAAGAAGACTACACACACACACACACACACACACACACACACACACACACACACACACATACACACACACACACACAAGCTAACAAACAAGCTAACAGCAGACAGAAGCAAGAACAACATGAAGCAGATTAGCAATAAGAAGCTAGCAGGACAAAGACAATAAACACTTTATAAAAAGCCACAAAGCAACAATAAGGCTTCTGTGGCTTCAAATTAAAATCATCTGTGAGCTGTAGAAAAACTTGTGTTTCATTCTTTCTTTGAAAAGTTTGTGTAATATTCTTCTTGTTAAACTTTTGATCTGTTAGTTCAGGTCCATCTAACATCAGTGAAGGCTGATTCTTCTTTTCATCTTTACTTCTGTGACTTTTCACAAGTTGAATGAATTCATGGTTACAGCAGAAGTGAAAGAGTTCATATTACTGAATCATCACTCACATTATGAAACTATAAGAGACACAATAAACATAACATCATCCATGACGTCATGTTTACTATTTAAAGTGTGGGTGACGTCACTCAGCGCGTCGGGTTTCTCTTCCTGTGTGTGAGCAGGTGAGACACACCTGAGCAGCAGCAGACAGCAGCAGACGCTTTCATCACTTTGTCTTTTAAACTTTACTTCATATTTTACATTAAAGTGATCCGCGCGGAGCGGCAGCGCGAGACCGGAAACCGGACCTACATCCGAGAGTCCGTGCACGCGCAGCAGCTGACGGCAGGTAAGTCAGAGTTTCAGTTACCATGGTGACTGACTCAGAGTTTCAGTTACCTCTCTTTCCTCATCTCAGGGTTAAGAGCTGATAAAAGTCCTCACATTGTGTACTTTAGGAGAAGTTGTGATAATGTTTTAAAAAGACGAGTGAAGCAGTTATTAGATGTTTGGACTGAGCGCATCACTTCCTGCTGTGCTTTGTGTCGGCCAGCAGGTGTCAGTAGTGGAGCAGCTGAAGTCTGGAGAGGTGAACTCCATCTCAACACGACGGCTTTAAAAACCTTCATCCAAAACTCGTCCAAACCTCAGACTGACTGATCAGAGACTCACATGTGATCAAACTGCTGCTGCTTCAAAAGTCGCCCCCTGCATGGAGAGTAGACGCTTTTACCATCTGGGAGGCGCTTCAGTACTCCCACAGCTTTTAAACAGCGCTACAAAAATTCCTTTATCCCTCTTTCCATCCAAGCACTGAACGCACTTTACAGAGGGAGATAGTCCTCGTCCATCCTAGTCCCCCCCTCCCTGGCTTGGACCTATTTATTTATTCATATTTATTAGTTTTTTCTTTTCTAAATTCATGTTTTTAATTCCAATCAATGAATGTAGTTGTTGTGTTTTAATGTGTTGTGTGATCTGTGTTGTCTTTTCTGTATTCCTGCTGCAAACTAAGTGGACAAAGAATCAAATGAATCTGAATCTGAATCTTCATCACATCTGAGCTCAGCTGCTCTGACCTGTAGATGATCACATGGTTCGTTACCACCATCTAGTGGACAGATAGCACAACTACATGTGATGTGTGATTTCTGACATGAACTTTATATATTTAATAACTTTATATATTTAATAACTTTATATATTTAATAACTTTATATATTTAATAACTTTATATATTTAATATAATAACTTTATATATTTAATAACTTTATATATTTAATAACTTTATATATTTAATACAGTAACTTTATATATTTAATATAATAACTTTATATATTTAATAACTTTATATATTTAATAACTTTATATATTTAATAACTTTATATATTTAATACAGTAACTTTATATATTTAATATAATAACTTTATATATTTAATACAGTAACTTTATATATTTAATATAGTAACTTTATATATTTAATACAGTAACTTTATACATTAATAATAATGTAGGAAAAGTAAAGTTCAGATACCTGAAATATCTACTTAGTACAGTAACCAAGTACAAATACTTTTAACCATAAAAACAGCGAAGGTAAGACATAATTTGTAAAAAACTTTTAAAGACACAGAGGCCTTCTTCCATGTGTTTATTTTCTCATGCCTCTTAACTTATAAACATGTTGCAGATATGTAGAGGAGTACAGATGTGTTAAATAGTCTAACACCAGAGGCCACGTTTATTAAAACATACTTTTGTTCTGAAAGCTGATCCATCCTGATTTTTCTTTAATTTTATATTCCTGGAATTTGAATTTGTTTTACCATTTTTTATTCTGGTGCAGTCAGTGTCTCTAACTTCTTTGTGTGATTAAACGTAGTGGTCGTTTCAGGAAGCAGGTTCAACAAACTCTGAGTTAAAACCTTAACTCTAGGTTGACCCGCTCTGAGCTGTCAAACTCAGAGTTTTCAGTTTCAGAACAAGTGTTAACAGTTAGTTCAATCAACTCTGAGTCAAAGTAACTCTGAGTGAAGCTTCTGCATGAGGAGATACCAAGCCCTCATCAATGGAGCACAGATAACATGATTCACCATGACAACAGGAGATACCAAGCCCTCATCAATGGAGCACGGATAACATGATTCACCATGACAACAGGAGATACCAAGCCCTCATCAATGGAGCACGGATAACATGATTCACCATGGCAACAGGAGATACCAAGCCCTCATCAATGGAGCACGGATAACATGATTCACCATGGCAACAGGAGATACCAAGCCCTCATCAATGGAGCACGGATAACATGATTCACCATGACAACAGGAGATACCAAGCCCTCATCAATGGAGCACGGATAACATG
>JAJDFG010001020.1:0-25000 GCA_021039105.1 Scomber colias | reverse complement strand
AGAATGAATCGTAGTAGAGTGAATCGTAGTAGAGTGAATCGTAGTAGAGTGAATCGTAGTAGAGTGAATCGTAGTAGAGTGAATCGTAGTAGAATGAATCGTAGTAGAGTGAATCGTAGTAGAATGAATCGTAGTAGAATGAATCGTAGTAGAGTGAATCGTAGTAGAGTGAATCGTAGTAGAGTGAATCGTAGTAGAGTGAATCGTAGTGAATCGTAGTAGAATGAATCGTAGTAGAATGAATCGTAGTAGAATGAATCGTAGTAGAGTGAATCGTAGTAGAATGAATCGTAGTAGAGTGAATCGTAGTAGAATGAATCGTAGTAGAATGAATCGTAGTAGAGTGAATCATAGTAGAATGAATCGTAGTAGAATGAATCGTAGTAGAGTGAATCGTAGTAGAGTGAATCGTAGTAGAGTGAATCGTAGTAGAATGAATCGTAGTAGAGTGAATCGTAGTAGAGTGAATCGTAGTAGAGTGAATCGTAGTAGAATGAATCGTAGTAGAGTGAATCGTAGTAGAGTGAATCGTAGTAGAGTGAATCGTAGTAGAGTGAATCGTAGTAGAGTGAATCGTAGTAGAATGAATCGTAGTAGAGTGAATCGTAGTAGAATGAATCGTAGTAGAGTGAATCGTAGTAGAGTGAATCGTAGTAGAGTGAATCGTAGTAGAGTGAATCGTAGTAGAGTGAATCGTAGTAGAGTGAATCGTAGTAGAGTGAATCGTAGTAGAATGAATCGTAGTAGAATGAATCGTAGTAGAATGAATCGTAGTAGAATGAATCGTAGTAGAGTGAATCGTAGTAGAGTGAATCGTAGTAGAGTGAATCGTAGTAGAATGAATCGTAGTGAATCGTAGTAGAGTGAATCGTAGTAGAGTGAATCGTAGTAGAGTGAATCGTAGTAGAATGAATCGTAGTAGAGTGAATCGTAGTAGAATGAATCGTAGTAGAATGAATCGTAGTAGAGTGAATCGTAGTGAATCGTAGTAGAGTGAATCGTAGTAGAATGAATCGTAGTAGAATGAATCGTAGTAGAGTGAATCGTAGTAGAGTGAATCGTAGTAGAGTGAATCGTAGTAGAATGAATCGTAGTAGAATGAATCGTAGTGAATCGTAGTAGAATGAATCGTAGTAGAATGAATCGTAGTAGAGTGAATCGTAGTAGAATGAATCGTAGTAGAGTGAATCGTAGTAGAATGAATCGTAGTAGAATGAATCGTAGTAGAGTGAATCGTAGTAGAATGAATCGTAGTAGAGTGAATCGTAGTAGAGTGAATCGTAGTAGAGTGAATCGTAGTAGAGTGAATCGTAGTAGAATGAATCGTAGTAGAGTGAATCGTAGTAGAATGAATCGTAGTAGAGTGAATCGTAGTAGAGTGAATCGTAGTAGAATGAATCGTAGTAGAATGAATCGTAGTAGAATGAATCGTAGTAGAATGAATCGTAGTAGAGTGAATCGTAGTAGAGTGAATCGTAGTAGAGTGAATCGTAGTAGAGTGAATCGTAGTAGAGTGAATCGTAGTAGAGTGAATCGTAGTAGAATGAATCGTAGTAGAATGAATCGTAGTAGAATGAATCGTAGTAGAGTGAATCGTAGTAGAATGAATCGTAGTAGAATGAATCGTAGTAGAATGAATCGTAGTAGAGTGAATCGTAGTAGAGTGAATCGTAGTAGAGTGAATCGTAGTAGAGTGAATCGTAGTAGAATGAATCGTAGTAGAATGAATCGTAGTAGAATGAATCGTAGTAGAGTGAATCGTAGTAGAATGAATCGTAGTAGAATGAATCGTAGTAGAGTGAATCGTAGTAGAGTGAATCGTAGTAGAATGAATCGTAGTAGAATGAATCGTAGTAGAGTGAATCGTAGTAGAGTGAATCGTAGTAGAATGAATCGTAGTAGAGTGAATCGTAGTAGAGTGAATCGTAGTAGAATGAATCGTAGTAGAGTGAATCGTAGTAGAGTGAATCGTAGTAGAATGAATCGTAGTAGAATGAATCGTAGTAGAGTGAATCGTAGTAGAGTGAATCGTAGTAGAGTGAATCGTAGTAGAGTGAATCGTAGTAGAGTGAATCGTAGTAGAGTGAATCGTAGTGAATCGTAGTAGAATGAATCGTAGTAGAGTGAATCGTAGTAGAATGAATCGTAGTAGAGTGAATCGTAGTAGAGTGAATCGTAGTAGAGTGAATCGTAGTAGAGTGAATCGTAGTAGAATGAATCGTAGTAGAGTGAATCGTAGTAGAATGAATCGTAGTAGAATGAATCGTAGTAGAATGAATCGTAGTAGAGTGAATCGTAGTAGAATGAATCGTAGTAGAATGAATCGTAGTGAATCGTAGTAGAGTGAATCGTAGTAGAATGAATCGTAGTAGAGTGAATCGTAGTAGAGTGAATCGTAGTAGAATGAATCGTAGTGAATCGTAGTAGAGTGAATCGTAGTAGAGTGAATCGTAGTAGAGTGAATCGTAGTAGAGTGAATCGTAGTAGAATGAATCGTAGTAGAATGAATCGTAGTAGAGTGAATCGTAGTAGAGTGAATCGTAGTAGAGTGAATCGTAGTAGAATGAATCGTAGTAGAATGAATCGTAGTAGAGTGAATCGTAGTAGAGTGAATCGTAGTAGAATGAATCGTAGTAGAGTGAATCGTAGTAGAGTGAATCGTAGTAGAGTGAATCGTAGTAGAATGAATCGTAGTAGAGTGAATCGTAGTAGAGTGAATCGTAGTAGAGTGAATCGTAGTAGAATGAATCGTAGTAGAATGAATCGTAGTAGAATGAATCGTAGTAGAGTGAATCGTAGTAGAATGAATCGTAGTAGAATGAATCGTAGTAGAATGAATCGTAGTAGAATGAATCGTAGTAGAGTGAATCGTAGTAGAGTGAATCGTAGTAGAGTGAATCGTAGTAGAGTGAATCGTAGTAGAATGAATCGTAGTAGAATGAATCGTAGTAGAGTGAATCGTAGTAGAGTGAATCGTAGTAGAATGAATCGTAGTAGAGTGAATCGTAGTAGAGTGAATCGTAGTAGAATGAATCGTAGTGAATCGTAGTAGAGTGAATCGTAGTAGAGTGAATCGTAGTAGAATGAATCGTAGTAGAGTGAATCGTAGTAGAATGAATCGTAGTAGAGTGAATCGTAGTAGAATGAATCGTAGTAGAGTGAATCGTAGTAGAGTGAATCGTAGTAGAATGAATCGTAGTAGAATGAATCGTAGTAGAGTGAATCGTAGTAGAGTGAATCGTAGTAGAATGAATCGTAGTAGAGTGAATCGTAGTAGAGTGAATCGTAGTAGAATGAATCGTAGTGAATCGTAGTAGAGTGAATCGTAGTAGAGTGAATCGTAGTAGAATGAATCGTAGTAGAATGAATCGTAGTAGAATGAATCGTAGTAGTAGAATGAATCGTAGTAGAGTGAATCGTAGTAGAGTGAATCGTAGTGAATCGTAGTAGAATGAATCGTAGTAGAATGAATCGTAGTAGAATGAATCGTAGTAGAATGAATCGTAGTAGAATGAATCGTAGTAGAGTGAATCGTAGTAGAGTGAATCGTAGTAGAGTGAATCGTAGTAGAATGAATCGTAGTAGAGTGAATCGTAGTAGAATGAATCGTAGTAGAATGAATCGTAGTAGAGTGAATCGTAGTAGAGTGAATCGTAGTAGAATGAATCGTAGTAGAATGAATCGTAGTAGAGTGAATCGTAGTAGAGTGAATCGTAGTAGAATGAATCGTAGTAGAATGAATCGTAGTAGAGTGAATCGTAGTAGAGTGAATCGTAGTAGAGTGAATCGTAGTAGAGTGAATCGTAGTAGAATGAATCGTAGTAGAGTGAATCGTAGTAGAGTGAATCGTAGTAGAATGAATCGTAGTAGAGTGAATCGTAGTAGAATGAATCGTAGTAGAGTGAATCGTAGTAGAGTGAATCGTAGTAGAATGAATCGTAGTAGAATGAATCGTAGTAGAGTGAATCGTAGTAGAATGAATCGTAGTAGAATGAATCGTAGTAGAGTGAATCGTAGTAGAGTGAATCGTAGTAGAATGAATCGTAGTAGAGTGAATCGTAGTAGAATGAATCGTAGTAGAGTGAATCGTAGTAGAGTGAATCGTAGTGAATCGTAGTAGAGTGAATCGTAGTAGAATGAATCGTAGTAGAGTGAATCGTAGTGAATCGTAGTAGAATGAATCGTAGTAGAATGAATCGTAGTAGAATGAATCGTAGTAGAATGAATCGTAGTAGAATGAATCGTAGTAGAGTGAATCGTAGTAGAATGAATCGTAGTAGAATGAATCGTAGTAGAGTGAATCGTAGTAGAGTGAATCGTAGTAGAATGAATCGTAGTGAATCGTAGTAGAATGAATCGTAGTAGAATGAATCGTAGTAGAATGAATCGTAGTAGAATGAATCGTAGTAGAGTGAATCGTAGTAGAGTGAATCGTAGTAGAATGAATCGTAGTAGAGTGAATCGTAGTAGAGTGAATCGTAGTAGAATGAATCGTAGTAGAATGAATCGTAGTAGAATGAATCGTAGTAGAGTGAATCGTAGTAGAATGAATCGTAGTAGAGTGAATCGTAGTAGAGTGAATCGTAGTAGAATGAATCGTAGTAGAATGAATCGTAGTAGAATGAATCGTAGTAGAATGAATCGTAGTAGAATGAATCGTAGTAGAGTGAATCGTAGTAGAATGAATCGTAGTAGAGTGAATCGTAGTAGAATGAATCGTAGTAGAATGAATCGTAGTAGAATGAATCGTAGTAGAGTGAATCGTAGTAGAGTGAATCGTAGTAGAGTGAATCGTAGTAGAGTGAATCGTAGTAGAATGAATCGTAGTAGAATGAATCGTAGTAGAGTGAATCGTAGTAGAATGAATCGTAGTAGAGTGAATCGTAGTAGAGTGAATCGTAGTAGAATGAATCGTAGTAGAATGAATCGTAGTAGAATGAATCGTAGTAGAATGAATCGTAGTAGAATGAATCGTAGTAGAATGAATCGTAGTAGAATGAATCGTAGTAGAATGAATCGTAGTAGAATGAATCGTAGTAGAATGAATCGTAGTAGAATGAATCGTAGTAGAATGAATCGTAGTAGAGTGAATCGTAGTAGAGTGAATCGTAGTAGAATGAATCGTAGTAGAATGAATCGTAGTAGAATGAATCGTAGTAGAATGAATCGTAGTAGAATGAATCGTAGTAGAATGAATCGTAGTAGAATGAATCGTAGTAGAATGAATCGTAGTAGAATGAATCGTAGTAGAATGAATCGTAGTAGAGTGAATCGTAGTAGAGTGAATCGTAGTAGAGTGAATCGTAGTAGAGTGAATCGTAGTAGAATGAATCGTAGTAGAGTGAATCGTAGTAGAATGAATCGTAGTAGAGTGAATCGTAGTAGAGTGAATCGTAGTAGAGTGAATCGTAGTAGAATGAATCGTAGTAGAATGAATCGTAGTAGAGTGAATCGTAGTAGAATGAATCGTAGTAGAGTGAATCGTAGTAGAATGAATCGTAGTAGAGTGAATCGTAGTAGAATGAATCGTAGTAGAGTGAATCGTAGTAGAGTGAATCGTAGTAGAATGAATCGTAGTAGAGTGAATCGTAGTAGAATGAATCGTAGTAGAGTGAATCGTAGTAGAGTGAATCGTAGTAGAATGAATCGTAGTAGAGTGAATCGTAGTAGAATGAATCGTAGTAGAGTGAATCGTAGTAGAATGAATCGTAGTGAATCGTAGTAGAATGAATCGTAGTAGAATGAATCGTAGTAGAATGAATCGTAGTAGAATGAATCGTAGTAGAGTGAATCGTAGTAGAATGAATCGTAGTGAATCGTAGTAGAATGAATCGTAGTAGAATGAATCGTAGTAGAGTGAATCGTAGTAGAGTGAATCGTAGTAGAATGAATCGTAGTAGAGTGAATCGTAGTAGAGTGAATCGTAGTAGAGTGAATCGTAGTAGAATGAATCGTAGTAGAATGAATCGTAGTAGAGTGAATCGTAGTAGAATGAATCGTAGTAGAGTGAATCGTAGTAGAATGAATCGTAGTAGAGTGAATCGTAGTAGAGTGAATCGTAGTAGAATGAATCGTAGTAGAATGAATCGTAGTAGAATGAATCGTAGTAGAATGAATCGTAGTAGAGTGAATCGTAGTAGAGTGAATCGTAGTAGAATGAATCGTAGTAGAGTGAATCGTAGTAGAGTGAATCGTAGTAGAGTGAATCGTAGTAGAGTGAATCGTAGTAGAGTGAATCGTAGTAGAATGAATCGTAGTAGAGTGAATCGTAGTAGAATGAATCGTAGTAGAATGAATCGTAGTAGAATGAATCGTAGTAGAGTGAATCGTAGTAGAGTGAATCGTAGTAGAGTGAATCGTAGTAGAGTGAATCGTAGTAGAATGAATCGTAGTAGAGTGAATCGTAGTAGAGTGAATCGTAGTAGAATGAATCGTAGTAGAGTGAATCGTAGTAGAGTGAATCGTAGTAGAGTGAATCGTAGTAGAGTGAATCGTAGTAGAATGAATCGTAGTAGAATGAATCGTAGTAGAATGAATCGTAGTAGAGTGAATCGTAGTAGAATGAATCGTAGTGAATCGTAGTAGAATGAATCGTAGTAGAATGAATCGTAGTAGAGTGAATCGTAGTAGAGTGAATCGTAGTAGAATGAATCGTAGTAGAATGAATCGTAGTAGAGTGAATCGTAGTAGAGTGAATCGTAGTAGAGTGAATCGTAGTAGAGTGAATCGTAGTAGAGTGAATCGTAGTAGAGTGAATCGTAGTAGAATGAATCGTAGTAGAGTGAATCGTAGTAGAGTGAATCGTAGTAGAGTGAATCGTAGTAGAGTGAATCGTAGTAGAATGAATCGTAGTAGAGTGAATCGTAGTAGAATGAATCGTAGTAGAATGAATCGTAGTAGAGTGAATCGTAGTAGAGTGAATCGTAGTAGAGTGAATCGTAGTAGAGTGAATCGTAGTAGAGTGAATCGTAGTAGAGTGAATCGTAGTAGAATGAATCGTAGTAGAATGAATCGTAGTAGAGTGAATCGTAGTAGAGTGAATCGTAGTAGAATGAATCGTAGTAGAGTGAATCGTAGTAGAATGAATCGTAGTAGAATGAATCGTAGTAGAGTGAATCGTAGTAGAGTGAATCGTAGTAGAATGAATCGTAGTAGAATGAATCGTAGTAGAATGAATCGTAGTAGAGTGAATCGTAGTAGAATGAATCGTAGTAGAGTGAATCGTAGTGAATCGTAGTAGAATGAATCGTAGTAGAGTGAATCGTAGTAGAGTGAATCGTAGTAGAGTGAATCGTAGTAGAGTGAATCGTAGTAGAGTGAATCGTAGTAGAATGAATCGTAGTAGAATGAATCGTAGTAGAGTGAATCGTAGTAGAGTGAATCGTAGTAGAGTGAATCGTAGTAGAGTGAATCGTAGTAGAATGAATCGTAGTAGAGTGAATCGTAGTAGAGTGAATCGTAGTAGAATGAATCGTAGTAGAATGAATCGTAGTAGAGTGAATCGTAGTAGAATGAATCGTAGTAGAATGAATCGTAGTAGAGTGAATCGTAGTAGAGTGAATCGTAGTAGAGTGAATCGTAGTAGAATGAATCGTAGTAGAATGAATCGTAGTAGAGTGAATCGTAGTAGAATGAATCGTAGTAGAATGAATCGTAGTAGAATGAATCGTAGTAGAGTGAATCGTAGTAGAATGAATCGTAGTAGAGTGAATCGTAGTAGAGTGAATCGTAGTAGAATGAATCGTAGTAGAGTGAATCGTAGTGAATCGTAGTAGAGTGAATCGTAGTAGAGTGAATCGTAGTAGAGTGAATCGTAGTAGAATGAATCGTAGTAGAGTGAATCGTAGTAGAATGAATCGTAGTAGAGTGAATCGTAGTAGAGTGAATCGTAGTAGAATGAATCGTAGTAGAATGAATCGTAGTAGAGTGAATCGTAGTAGAGTGAATCGTAGTAGAATGAATCGTAGTAGAGTGAATCGTAGTAGAATGAATCGTAGTAGAGTGAATCGTAGTAGAGTGAATCGTAGTAGAATGAATCGTAGTAGAGTGAATCGTAGTAGAGTGAATCGTAGTAGAGTGAATCGTAGTAGAGTGAATCGTAGTAGAATGAATCGTAGTAGAATGAATCGTAGTAGAATGAATCGTAGTAGAATGAATCGTAGTAGAATGAATCGTAGTAGAATGAATCGTAGTAGAATGAATCGTAGTAGAGTGAATCGTAGTAGAATGAATCGTAGTAGAATGAATCGTAGTAGAATGAATCGTAGTAGAATGAATCGTAGTAGAGTGAATCGTAGTAGAATGAATCGTAGTAGAATGAATCGTAGTAGAGTGAATCGTAGTAGAGTGAATCGTAGTAGAGTGAATCGTAGTAGAGTGAATCGTAGTAGAATGAATCGTAGTAGAGTGAATCGTAGTGAATCGTAGTAGAATGAATCGTAGTAGAATGAATCGTAGTAGAGTGAATCGTAGTAGAATGAATCGTAGTAGAATGAATCGTAGTAGAATGAATCGTAGTAGAGTGAATCGTAGTAGAGTGAATCGTAGTAGAGTGAATCGTAGTAGAGTGAATCGTAGTAGAGTGAATCGTAGTAGAGTGAATCGTAGTAGAGTGAATCGTAGTAGAGTGAATCGTAGTAGAGTGAATCGTAGTAGAATGAATCGTAGTAGAATGAATCGTAGTAGAGTGAATCGTAGTAGAATGAATCGTAGTAGAATGAATCGTAGTAGAATGAATCGTAGTAGAGTGAATCGTAGTAGAATGAATCGTAGTAGAATGAATCGTAGTAGAATGAATCGTAGTAGAGTGAATCGTAGTAGAATGAATCGTAGTAGAATGAATCGTAGTAGAATGAATCGTAGTAGAATGAATCGTAGTAGAGTGAATCGTAGTAGAGTGAATCGTAGTAGAGTGAATCGTAGTAGAGTGAATCGTAGTAGAGTGAATCGTAGTAGAGTGAATCGTAGTAGAGTGAATCGTAGTAGAATGAATCGTAGTAGAATGAATCGTAGTAGAGTGAATCGTAGTAGAGTGAATCGTAGTAGAGTGAATCGTAGTAGAATGAATCGTAGTAGAGTGAATCGTAGTAGAGTGAATCGTAGTAGAGTGAATCGTAGTAGAGTGAATCGTAGTAGAGTGAATCGTAGTAGAATGAATCGTAGTAGAATGAATCGTAGTAGAGTGAATCGTAGTAGAGTGAATCGTAGTAGAGTGAATCGTAGTAGAGTGAATCGTAGTAGAGTGAATCGTAGTAGAGTGAATCGTAGTAGAATGAATCGTAGTAGAATGAATCGTAGTAGAATGAATCGTAGTAGAATGAATCGTAGTAGAGTGAATCGTAGTAGAGTGAATCGTAGTAGAATGAATCGTAGTAGAGTGAATCGTAGTAGAATGAATCGTAGTAGAGTGAATCGTAGTAGAGTGAATCGTAGTAGAGTGAATCGTAGTAGAATGAATCGTAGTAGAATGAATCGTAGTAGAGTGAATCGTAGTAGAGTGAATCGTAGTAGAATGAATCGTAGTAGAATGAATCGTAGTAGAGTGAATCGTAGTAGAATGAATCGTAGTAGAGTGAATCGTAGTAGAGTGAATCGTAGTAGAGTGAATCGTAGTAGAGTGAATCGTAGTAGAATGAATCGTAGTAGAATGAATCGTAGTAGAGTGAATCGTAGTGAATCGTAGTAGAATGAATCGTAGTAGAGTGAATCGTAGTAGAATGAATCGTAGTAGAGTGAATCGTAGTGAATCGTAGTAGAATGAATCGTAGTAGAATGAATCGTAGTAGAATGAATCGTAGTAGAATGAATCGTAGTAGAGTGAATCGTAGTAGAGTGAATCGTAGTAGAATGAATCGTAGTAGAGTGAATCGTAGTAGAGTGAATCGTAGTAGAATGAATCGTAGTAGAGTGAATCGTAGTAGAGTGAATCGTAGTAGAGTGAATCGTAGTAGAATGAATCGTAGTAGAATGAATCGTAGTAGAGTGAATCGTAGTAGAATGAATCGTAGTAGAGTGAATCGTAGTAGAGTGAATCGTAGTAGAGTGAATCGTAGTAGAATGAATCGTAGTAGAATGAATCGTAGTAGAGTGAATCGTAGTAGAATGAATCGTAGTAGAGTGAATCGTAGTAGAGTGAATCGTAGTAGAATGAATCGTAGTAGAATGAATCGTAGTAGAGTGAATCGTAGTAGAGTGAATCGTAGTAGAGTGAATCGTAGTAGAGTGAATCGTAGTAGAATGAATCGTAGTAGAATGAATCGTAGTAGAATGAATCGTAGTAGAATGAATCGTAGTAGAGTGAATCGTAGTAGAATGAATCGTAGTAGAGTGAATCGTAGTAGAATGAATCGTAGTAGAGTGAATCGTAGTAGAATGAATCGTAGTAGAATGAATCGTAGTAGAGTGAATCGTAGTAGAGTGAATCGTAGTAGAATGAATCGTAGTAGAGTGAATCGTAGTAGAGTGAATCGTAGTAGAATGAATCGTAGTAGAGTGAATCGTAGTAGAATGAATCGTAGTAGAGTGAATCGTAGTAGAGTGAATCGTAGTAGAGTGAATCGTAGTAGAGTGAATCGTAGTAGAATGAATCGTAGTAGAATGAATCGTAGTGAATCGTAGTAGAATGAATCGTAGTAGAGTGAATCGTAGTAGAGTGAATCGTAGTAGAGTGAATCGTAGTAGAATGAATCGTAGTAGAATGAATCGTAGTAGAGTGAATCGTAGTAGAATGAATCGTAGTAGAGTGAATCGTAGTAGAGTGAATCGTAGTAGAGTGAATCGTAGTAGAATGAATCGTAGTAGAATGAATCGTAGTAGAATGAATCGTAGTAGAGTGAATCGTAGTAGAGTGAATCGTAGTGAATCGTAGTAGAGTGAATCGTAGTAGAGTGAATCGTAGTAGAGTGAATCGTAGTAGAGTGAATCGTAGTAGAATGAATCGTAGTAGAGTGAATCGTAGTAGAGTGAATCGTAGTAGAGTGAATCGTAGTAGAGTGAATCGTAGTAGAATGAATCGTAGTAGAGTGAATCGTAGTAGAGTGAATCGTAGTAGAGTGAATCGTAGTAGAATGAATCGTAGTAGAATGAATCGTAGTAGAGTGAATCGTAGTAGAATGAATCGTAGTAGAGTGAATCGTAGTAGAATGAATCGTAGTAGAGTGAATCGTAGTAGAATGAATCGTAGTAGAGTGAATCGTAGTAGAGTGAATCGTAGTAGAATGAATCGTAGTAGAGTGAATCGTAGTAGAGTGAATCGTAGTAGAGTGAATCGTAGTAGAATGAATCGTAGTAGAATGAATCGTAGTAGAATGAATCGTAGTAGAATGAATCGTAGTAGAGTGAATCGTAGTAGAATGAATCGTAGTAGAATGAATCGTAGTAGAATGAATCGTAGTAGAATGAATCGTAGTAGAATGAATCGTAGTAGAATGAATCGTAGTAGAGTGAATCGTAGTAGAGTGAATCGTAGTAGAATGAATCGTAGTAGAATGAATCGTAGTAGAATGAATCGTAGTAGAGTGAATCGTAGTAGAGTGAATCGTAGTAGAATGAATCGTAGTAGAATGAATCGTAGTAGAATGAATCGTAGTAGAATGAATCGTAGTAGAGTGAATCGTAGTAGAGTGAATCGTAGTAGAATGAATCGTAGTGAATCGTAGTAGAGTGAATCGTAGTAGAGTGAATCGTAGTAGAATGAATCGTAGTAGAGTGAATCGTAGTAGAATGAATCGTAGTAGAATGAATCGTAGTGAATCGTAGTAGAGTGAATCGTAGTAGAGTGAATCGTAGTAGAGTGAATCGTAGTAGAGTGAATCGTAGTAGAATGAATCGTAGTAGAGTGAATCGTAGTAGAATGAATCGTAGTAGAGTGAATCGTAGTAGAATGAATCGTAGTAGAATGAATCGTAGTAGAATGAATCGTAGTAGAATGAATCGTAGTAGAATGAATCGTAGTAGAGTGAATCGTAGTAGAGTGAATCGTAGTAGAATGAATCGTAGTAGAGTGAATCGTAGTAGAATGAATCGTAGTAGAATGAATCGTAGTAGAGTGAATCGTAGTAGAATGAATCGTAGTAGAGTGAATCGTAGTAGAATGAATCGTAGTAGAATGAATCGTAGTAGAGTGAATCGTAGTAGAGTGAATCGTAGTAGAGTGAATCGTAGTAGAGTGAATCGTAGTAGAATGAATCGTAGTAGAGTGAATCGTAGTAGAGTGAATCGTAGTAGAATGAATCGTAGTAGAATGAATCGTAGTAGAATGAATCGTAGTAGAATGAATCGTAGTAGAATGAATCGTAGTAGAATGAATCGTAGTAGAGTGAATCGTAGTAGAGTGAATCGTAGTAGAATGAATCGTAGTAGAGTGAATCGTAGTAGAATGAATCGTAGTAGAATGAATCGTAGTAGAGTGAATCGTAGTAGAGTGAATCGTAGTAGAATGAATCGTAGTAGAGTGAATCGTAGTAGAGTGAATCGTAGTAGAGTGAATCGTAGTAGAATGAATCGTAGTAGAGTGAATCGTAGTAGAGTGAATCGTAGTAGAGTGAATCGTAGTAGAGTGAATCGTAGTAGAATGAATCGTAGTAGAGTGAATCGTAGTAGAATGAATCGTAGTAGAATGAATCGTAGTAGAATGAATCGTAGTAGAGTGAATCGTAGTAGAGTGAATCGTAGTAGAATGAATCGTAGTAGAATGAATCGTAGTAGAATGAATCGTAGTAGAGTGAATCGTAGTAGAATGAATCGTAGTAGAATGAATCGTAGTAGAGTGAATCGTAGTAGAATGAATCGTAGTAGAGTGAATCGTAGTAGAGTGAATCGTAGTAGAGTGAATCGTAGTAGAATGAATCGTAGTAGAGTGAATCGTAGTAGAATGAATCGTAGTAGAGTGAATCGTAGTAGAGTGAATCGTAGTAGAGTGAATCGTAGTAGAGTGAATCGTAGTGAATCGTAGTAGAATGAATCGTAGTAGAGTGAATCGTAGTAGAATGAATCGTAGTAGAATGAATCGTAGTAGAGTGAATCGTAGTAGAGTGAATCGTAGTAGAGTGAATCGTAGTAGAATGAATCGTAGTAGAGTGAATCGTAGTAGAGTGAATCGTAGTAGAGTGAATCGTAGTAGAATGAATCGTAGTAGAATGAATCGTAGTAGAGTGAATCGTAGTAGAATGAATCGTAGTAGAGTGAATCGTAGTAGAATGAATCGTAGTAGAGTGAATCGTAGTAGAATGAATCGTAGTAGAGTGAATCGTAGTAGAGTGAATCGTAGTAGAATGAATCGTAGTAGAATGAATCGTAGTAGAGTGAATCGTAGTAGAATGAATCGTAGTAGAGTGAATCGTAGTAGAATGAATCGTAGTAGAATGAATCGTAGTAGAATGAATCGTAGTAGAGTGAATCGTAGTAGAGTGAATCGTAGTAGAATGAATCGTAGTAGAATGAATCGTAGTAGAATGAATCGTAGTAGAATGAATCGTAGTAGAGTGAATCGTAGTAGAGTGAATCGTAGTAGAATGAATCGTAGTAGAATGAATCGTAGTAGAGTGAATCGTAGTAGAATGAATCGTAGTAGAATGAATCGTAGTAGAGTGAATCGTAGTAGAGTGAATCGTAGTAGAGTGAATCGTAGTAGAGTGAATCGTAGTAGAGTGAATCGTAGTAGAGTGAATCGTAGTAGAGTGAATCGTAGTAGAATGAATCGTAGTAGAATGAATCGTAGTAGAGTGAATCGTAGTAGAGTGAATCGTAGTAGAATGAATCGTAGTAGAGTGAATCGTAGTAGAATGAATCGTAGTAGAATGAATCGTAGTAGAGTGAATCGTAGTAGAGTGAATCGTAGTAGAATGAATCGTAGTAGAGTGAATCGTAGTAGAGTGAATCGTAGTAGAGTGAATCGTAGTAGAGTGAATCGTAGTAGAATGAATCGTAGTAGAGTGAATCGTAGTAGAGTGAATCGTAGTAGAATGAATCGTAGTAGAGTGAATCGTAGTAGAATGAATCGTAGTAGAGTGAATCGTAGTAGAGTGAATCGTAGTAGAATGAATCGTAGTAGAGTGAATCGTAGTAGAGTGAATCGTAGTAGAGTGAATCGTAGTAGAGTGAATCGTAGTAGAATGAATCGTAGTAGAGTGAATCGTAGTAGAGTGAATCGTAGTAGAATGAATCGTAGTAGAATGAATCGTAGTAGAGTGAATCGTAGTAGAGTGAATCGTAGTAGAGTGAATCGTAGTAGAGTGAATCGTAGTAGAATGAATCGTAGTAGAGTGAATCGTAGTAGAGTGAATCGTAGTAGAGTGAATCGTAGTAGAGTGAATCGTAGTAGAGTGAATCGTAGTAGAATGAATCGTAGTAGAGTGAATCGTAGTAGAGTGAATCGTAGTAGAATGAATCGTAGTAGAATGAATCGTAGTAGAGTGAATCGTAGTAGAGTGAATCGTAGTAGAGTGAATCGTAGTAGAATGAATCGTAGTAGAGTGAATCGTAGTAGAATGAATCGTAGTAGAATGAATCGTAGTAGAGTGAATCGTAGTAGAGTGAATCGTAGTAGAATGAATCGTAGTAGAGTGAATCGTAGTAGAGTGAATCGTAGTAGAGTGAATCGTAGTAGAGTGAATCGTAGTAGAATGAATCGTAGTAGAGTGAATCGTAGTAGAGTGAATCGTAGTAGAATGAATCGTAGTAGAGTGAATCGTAGTAGAGTGAATCGTAGTGAATCGTAGTAGAGTGAATCGTAGTAGAGTGAATCGTAGTAGAATGAATCGTAGTAGAATGAATCGTAGTAGAATGAATCGTAGTAGAATGAATCGTAGTAGAATGAATCGTAGTAGAGTGAATCGTAGTAGAGTGAATCGTAGTAGAGTGAATCGTAGTAGAATGAATCGTAGTAGAATGAATCGTAGTAGAATGAATCGTAGTAGAATGAATCGTAGTAGAGTGAATCGTAGTAGAATGAATCGTAGTAGAATGAATCGTAGTAGAATGAATCGTAGTAGAGTGAATCGTAGTAGAATGAATCGTAGTAGAGTGAATCGTAGTAGAATGAATCGTAGTAGAGTGAATCGTAGTAGAGTGAATCGTAGTAGAGTGAATCGTAGTAGAATGAATCGTAGTAGAATGAATCGTAGTAGAATGAATCGTAGTAGAGTGAATCGTAGTAGAATGAATCGTAGTAGAATGAATCGTAGTAGAATGAATCGTAGTAGAATGAATCGTAGTAGAGTGAATCGTAGTAGAATGAATCGTAGTAGAATGAATCGTAGTAGAGTGAATCGTAGTAGAATGAATCGTAGTAGAATGAATCGTAGTAGAGTGAATCGTAGTAGAGTGAATCGTAGTAGAGTGAATCGTAGTAGAGTGAATCGTAGTAGAGTGAATCGTAGTAGAATGAATCGTAGTAGAGTGAATCGTAGTAGAGTGAATCGTAGTAGAATGAATCGTAGTAGAATGAATCGTAGTAGAGTGAATCGTAGTAGAATGAATCGTAGTGAATCGTAGTAGAATGAATCGTAGTAGAATGAATCGTAGTAGAATGAATCGTAGTAGAATGAATCGTAGTAGAGTGAAACGTAGTAGAATGAATCGTAGTAGAATGAATCGTAGTAGAATGAATCGTAGTAGAATGAATCGTAGTAGAATGAATCGTAGTGAATCGTAGTAGAATGAATCGTAGTAGAGTGAATCGTAGTAGAATGAATCGTAGTAGAGTGAATCGTAGTAGAATGAATCGTAGTAGAATGAATCGTAGTAGAGTGAATCGTAGTAGAATGAATCGTAGTAGAGTGAATCGTAGTAGAGTGAATCGTAGTAGAATGAATCGTAGTAGAATGAATCGTAGTAGAGTGAATCGTAGTAGAATGAATCGTAGTAGAATGAATCGTAGTAGAGTGAATCGTAGTAGAGTGAATCGTAGTAGAGTGAATCGTAGTAGAGTGAATCGTAGTAGAATGAATCGTAGTAGAATGAATCGTAGTAGAATGAATCGTAGTAGAATGAATCGTAGTAGAATGAATCGTAGTAGAGTGAATCGTAGTAGAATGAATCGTAGTAGAGTGAATCGTAGTAGAGTGAATCGTAGTAGAGTGAATCGTAGTAGAATGAATCGTAGTAGAGTGAATCGTAGTAGAGTGAATCGTAGTAGAGTGAATCGTAGTAGAGTGAATCGTAGTAGAGTGAATCGTAGTAGAATGAATCGTAGTAGAATGAATCGTAGTAGAGTGAATCGTAGTAGAGTGAATCGTAGTAGAATGAATCGTAGTAGAGTGAATCGTAGTAGAGTGAATCGTAGTAGAATGAATCGTAGTAGAATGAATCGTAGTAGAGTGAATCGTAGTAGAGTGAATCGTAGTAGAGTGAATCGTAGTAGAATGAATCGTAGTAGAATGAATCGTAGTAGAGTGAATCGTAGTAGAGTGAATCGTAGTAGAGTGAATCGTAGTAGAGTGAATCGTAGTAGAGTGAATCGTAGTAGAATGAATCGTAGTAGAATGAATCGTAGTAGAGTGAATCGTAGTAGAATGAATCGTAGTAGAATGAATCGTAGTAGAGTGAATCGTAGTGAATCGTAGTAGAATGAATCGTAGTAGAGTGAATCGTAGTAGAATGAATCGTAGTAGAATGAATCGTAGTAGAATGAATCGTAGTAGAGTGAATCGTAGTAGAATGAATCGTAGTAGAATGAATCGTAGTAGAGTGAATCGTAGTAGAGTGAATCGTAGTAGAGTGAATCGTAGTAGAGTGAATCGTAGTAGAATGAATCGTAGTAGAATGAATCGTAGTAGAGTGAATCGTAGTAGAGTGAATCGTAGTAGAGTGAATCGTAGTAGAATGAATCGTAGTAGAATGAATCGTAGTA
Source organism: Scomber colias (assembly GCA_021039105.1). NCBI lineage: Eukaryota > Metazoa > Chordata > Actinopteri > Scombriformes > Scombridae > Scomber > Scomber colias. Next base: position 8,151 of record JAJDFG010001020.1, on the reverse strand, counting down.
GAGTGAATCGTAGTAGAATGAATCGTAGTAGAATGAATCGTAGTAGAGTGAATCGTAGTAGAGTGAATCGTAGTAGAATGAATCGTAGTAGAGTGAATCGTAGTAGAGTGAATCGTAGTAGAATGAATCGTAGTAGAATGAATCGTAGTAGAGTGAATCGTAGTAGAGTGAATCGTAGTAGAGTGAATCGTAGTAGAATGAATCGTAGTAGAATGAATCGTAGTAGAGTGAATCGTAGTAGAATGAATCGTAGTAGAATGAATCGTAGTAGAGTGAATCGTAGTAGAGTGAATCGTAGTAGAGTGAATCGTAGTAGAATGAATCGTAGTAGAATGAATCGTAGTAGAATGAATCGTAGTAGAATGAATCGTAGTAGAGTGAATCGTAGTAGAGTGAATCGTAGTAGAGTGAATCGTAGTAGAGTGAATCGTAGTAGAGTGAATCGTAGTAGAATGAATCGTAGTAGAATGAATCGTAGTAGAATGAATCGTAGTAGAATGAATCGTAGTAGAGTGAATCGTAGTAGAATGAATCGTAGTAGAGTGAATCGTAGTAGAGTGAATCGTAGTAGAGTGAATCGTAGTAGAGTGAATCGTAGTAGAATGAATCGTAGTAGAATGAATCGTAGTAGAGTGAATCGTAGTAGAATGAATCGTAGTAGAATGAATCGTAGTAGAGTGAATCGTAGTAGAATGAATCGTAGTAGAATGAATCGTAGTAGAATGAATCGTAGTAGAATGAATCGTAGTAGAATGAATCGTAGTAGAATGAATCGTAGTGAATCGTAGTAGAATGAATCGTAGTAGAGTGAATCGTAGTAGAGTGAATCGTAGTAGAGTGAATCGTAGTAGAATGAATCGTAGTAGAGTGAATCGTAGTAGAGTGAATCGTAGTAGAGTGAATCGTAGTAGAGTGAATCGTAGTAGAATGAATCGTAGTAGAGTGAATCGTAGTAGAGTGAATCGTAGTAGAGTGAATCGTAGTAGAATGAATCGTAGTAGAGTGAATCGTAGTAGAGTGAATCGTAGTAGAGTGAATCGTAGTAGAGTGAATCGTAGTAGAGTGAATCGTAGTAGAGTGAATCGTAGTAGAGTGAATCGTAGTGAATCGTAGTAGAGTGAATCGTAGTAGAGTGAATCGTAGTAGAATGAATCGTAGTAGAGTGAATCGTAGTAGAATGAATCGTAGTAGAGTGAATCGTAGTAGAATGAATCGTAGTAGAGTGAATCGTAGTAGAATGAATCGTAGTAGAATGAATCGTAGTAGAGTGAATCGTAGTAGAGTGAATCGTAGTAGAGTGAATCGTAGTAGAGTGAATCGTAGTAGAGTGAATCGTAGTAGAGTGAATCGTAGTGAATCGTAGTAGAGTGAATCGTAGTAGAGTGAATCGTAGTAGAGTGAATCGTAGTGAATCGTAGTAGAATGAATCGTAGTAGAATGAATCGTAGTAGAGTGAATCGTAGTAGAGTGAATCGTAGTAGAATGAATCGTAGTAGAGTGAATCGTAGTAGAGTGAATCGTAGTAGAGTGAATCGTAGTGAATCGTAGTAGAGTGAATCGTAGTAGAGTGAATCGTAGTAGAATGAATCGTAGTAGAGTGAATCGTAGTAGAGTGAATCGTAGTAGAGTGAATCGTAGTAGAGTGAATCGTAGTAGAATGAATCGTAGTAGAGTGAATCGTAGTAGAGTGAATCGTAGTAGAGTGAATCGTAGTAGAATGAATCGTAGTAGAGTGAATCGTAGTAGAATGAATCGTAGTAGAATGAATCGTAGTAGAATGAATCGTAGTAGAATGAATCGTAGTAGAGTGAATCGTAGTAGAATGAATCGTAGTAGAGTGAATCGTAGTAGAATGAATCGTAGTAGAGTGAATCGTAGTAGAATGAATCGTAGTAGAATGAATCGTAGTAGAGTGAATCGTAGTAGAGTGAATCGTAGTAGAATGAATCGTAGTAGAGTGAATCGTAGTAGAGTGAATCGTAGTAGAATGAATCGTAGTAGAGTGAATCGTAGTAGAGTGAATCGTAGTAGAATGAATCGTAGTAGAATGAATCGTAGTAGAATGAATCGTAGTAGAGTGAATCGTAGTGAATCGTAGTAGAGTGAATCGTAGTAGAGTGAATCGTAGTAGAGTGAATCGTAGTAGAGTGAATCGTAGTAGAATGAATCGTAGTAGAGTGAATCGTAGTAGAGTGAATCGTAGTAGAATGAATCGTAGTAGAATGAATCGTAGTAGAATGAATCGTAGTAGAATGAATCGTAGTAGAATGAATCGTAGTAGAGTGAATCGTAGTAGAATGAATCGTAGTAGAGTGAATCGTAGTGAATCGTAGTAGAGTGAATCGTAGTAGAGTGAATCGTAGTAGAGTGAATCGTAGTGAAATCGTAGTAGAATGAATCGTAGTAGAGTGAATCGTAGTAGAATGAATCGTAGTAGAATGAATCGTAGTAGAGTGAATCGTAGTAGAATGAATCGTAGTAGAGTGAATCGTAGTAGAGTGAATCGTAGTAATCGTAGTAGAATGAATCGTAGTAGAGTGAATCGTAGTAGAGTGAATCGTAGTAGAATGAATCGTAGTAGAGTGAATCGTAGTAGAATGAATCGTAGTAGAGTGAATCGTAGTAGAGTGAATCGTAGTAGAATGAATCGTAGTAGAGTGAATCGTAGTAGAGTGAATCGTAGTAGAGTGAATCGTAGTAGAATGAATCGTAGTAGAGTGAATCGTAGTAGAGTGAATCGTAGTAGAATGAATCGTAGTAGAGTGAATCGTAGTAGAGTGAATCGTAGTAGAGTGAATCGTAGTAGAATGAATCGTAGTAGAGTGAATCGTAGTAGAGTGAATCGTAGTAGAGTGAATCGTAGTAGAGTGAATCGTAGTAGAGTGAATCGTAGTAGAGTGAATCGTAGTAGAATGAATCGTAGTAGAGTGAATCGTAGTAGAATGAATCGTAGTAGAGTGAATCGTAGTAGAGTGAATCGTAGTAGAATGAATCGTAGTAGAGTGAATCGTAGTAGAATGAATCGTAGTAGAATGAATCGTAGTAGAGTGAATCGTAGTAGAATGAATCGTAGTAGAGTGAATCGTAGTAGAATGAATCGTAGTAGAGTGAATCGTAGTAGAATGAATCGTAGTAGAGTGAATCGTAGTAGAGTGAATCGTAGTAGAATGAATCGTAGTAGAATGAATCGTAGTAGAGTGAAGTCTGAAGTAGTGAATCGTAGTAGAGTGAATCGTAGTAGAGTGAATCGTAGTAGAGTGAATCGTAGTAGAATGAATCGTAGTAGAGTGAATCGTAGTAGAGTGAATCGTAGTAGAATGAATCGTAGTAGAATGAATCGTAGTAGAGTGAATCGTAGTGAATCGTAGTAGAGTGAATCGTAGTAGAGTGAATCGTAGTAGAATGAATCGTAGTAGAGTGAATCGTAGTAGAATGAATCGTAGTAGAATGAATCGTAGTAGAGTGAATCGTAGTAGAATGAATCGTAGTAGAATGAATCGTAGTAGAATGAATCGTAGTAGAATGAATCGTAGTAGAGTGAATCGTAGTAGAGTGAATCGTAGTAGAATGAATCGTAGTAGAATGAATCGTAGTAGAATGAATCGTAGTAGAATGAATCGTAGTAGAATGAATCGTAGTAGGAGTGAATCGTAGTAGAATGAATCGTAGTAGAGTGAATCGTAGTGAATCGTAGTAGAGTGAATCGTAGTAGAGTGAATCGTAGTAGAGTGAATCGTAGTGAATCGTAGTAGAATGAATCGTAGTAGAATGAATCGTAGTAGAATGAATCGTAGTAGAATGAATCGTAGTAGAGTGAATCGTAGTAGAATGAATCGTAGTAGAGTGAATCGTAGTAGAATGAATCGTAGTAGAGTGAATCGTAGTAGAGTGAATCGTAGTAGAATGAATCGTAGTAGAGTGAATCGTAGTAGAATGAATCGTAGTAGAGTGAATCGTAGTAGAGTGAATCGTAGTAGAGTGAATCGTAGTAGAATGAATCGTAGTAGAGTGAATCGTAGTAGAGTGAATCGTAGTAGAATGAATCGTAGTAGAGTGAATCGTAGTAGAGTGAATCGTAGTAGAGTGAATCGTAGTAGAATGAATCGTAGTAGAGTGAATCGTAGTAGAGTGAATCGTAGTAGAGTGAATCGTAGTAGAGTGAATCGTAGTAGAGTGAATCGTAGTAGAGTGAATCGTAGTAGAATGAATCGTAGTAGAGTGAATCGTAGTAGAATGAATCGTAGTAGAGTGAATCGTAGTAGAATGAATCGTAGTGAATCGTAGTAGAATGAATCGTAGTGAATCGTAGTAGAATGAATCGTAGTAGAGTGAATCGTAGTAGAGTGAATCGTAGTAGAATGAATCGTAGTAGAATGAATCGTAGTAGAGTGAATCGTAGTAGAATGAATCGTAGTAGAATGAATCGTAGTAGAGTGAATCGTAGTAGAATGAATCGTAGTAGAATGAATCGTAGTAGAGTGAATCGTAGTAGAGTGAATCGTAGTAGAATGAATCGTAGTAGAGTGAATCGTAGTAGAGTGAATCGTAGTAGAGTGAATCGTAGTAGAATGAATCGTAGTAGAATGAATCGTAGTAGAATGAATCGTAGTAGAATGAATCGTAGTAGAGTGAATCGTAGTAGAATGAATCGTAGTAGAGTGAATCGTAGTAGAATGAATCGTAGTAGAATGAATCGTAGTAGAGTGAATCGTAGTGAATCGTAGTAGAATGAATCGTAGTAGAATGAATCGTAGTGAATCGTAGTAGAATGAATCGTAGTAGAGTGAATCGTAGTAGAATGAATCGTAGTAGAGTGAATCGTAGTAGAGTGAATCGTAGTAGAGTGAATCGTAGTAGAGTGAATCGTAGTAGAATGAATCGTAGTAGAGTGAATCGTAGTAGAGTGAATCGTAGTAGAGTGAATCGTAGTAGAATGAATCGTAGTAGAGTGAATCGTAGTAGAGTGAATCGTAGTAGAGTGAATCGTAGTAGAATGAATCGTAGTAGAGTGAATCGTAGTAGAGTGAATCGTAGTAGAATGAATCGTAGTAGAATGAATCGTAGTAGAATGAATCGTAGTAGAGTGAATCGTAGTAGAGTGAATCGTAGTAGAATGAATCGTAGTAGAGTGAATCGTAGTAGAATGAATCGTAGTAGAATGAATCGTAGTAGAATGAATCGTAGTAGAATGAATCGTAGTAGAATGAATCGTAGTAGAATGAATCGTTAGTAGAGTGAATCGTAGTAGAATGAATCGTAGTAGAATGAATCGTAGTAGAGTGAATCGTAGTAGAATGAATCGTAGTAGAGTGAATCGTAGTAGAGTGAATCGTAGTAGAATGAATCGTAGTAGAATGAATCGTAGTAGAGTGAATCGTAGTAGAATGAATCGTAGTAGAGTGAATCGTAGTAGAGTGAATCGTAGTAGAGTGAATCGTAGTAGAGTGAATCGTAGTAGAATGAATCGTAGTAGAGTGAATCGTAGTAGAGTGAATCGTAGTAGAATGAATCGTAGTAGAATGAATCGTAGTAGAATGAATCGTAGTAGAGTGAATCGTAGTAGAGTGAATCGTAGTAGAGTGAATCGTAGTAGAGTGAATCGTAGTAGAGTGAATCGTAGTAGAATGAATCGTAGTAGAGTGAATCGTAGTAGAGTGAATCGTAGTAGAATGAATCGTAGTAGAATGAATCGTAGTAGAGTGAATCGTAGTAGAATGAATCGTAGTAGAATGAATCGTAGTAGAATGAATCGTAGTAGAATGAATCGTAGTAGAGTGAATCGTAGTAGAATGAATCGTAGTAGAATGAATCGTAGTAGAGTGAATCGTAGTAGAATGAATCGTAGTAGAATGAATCGTAGTAGAGTGAATCGTAGTAGAGTGAATCGTAGTAGAGTGAATCGTAGTAGAATGAATCGTAGTAGAATGAATCGTAGTAGAATGAATCGTAGTAGAGTGAATCGTAGTAGAGTGAATCGTAGTAGAGTGAATCGTAGTAGAATGAATCGTAGTAGAATGAATCGTAGTAGAGTGAATCGTAGTAGAGTGAATCGTAGTAGAGTGAATCGTAGTAGAGTGAATCGTAGTAGAGTGAATCGTAGTAGAATGAATCGTAGTAGAGTGAATCGTAGTAGAGTGAATCGTAGTAGAGTGAATCGTAGTAGAGTGAATCGTAGTAGAATGAATCGTAGTAGAGTGAATCGTAGTAGAGTGAATCGTAGTAGAGTGAATCGTAGTAGAGTGAATCGTAGTAGAATGAATCGTAGTAGAGTGAATCGTAGTAGAGTGAATCGTAGTAGAGTGAATCGTAGTAGAGTGAATCGTAGTAGAATGAATCGTAGTAGAATGAATCGTAGTAGAGTGAATCGTAGTAGAGTGAATCGTAGTAGAGTGAATCGTAGTAGAATGAATCGTAGTAGAGTGAATCGTAGTAGAGTGAATCGTAGTAGAGTGAATCGTAGTAGAATGAATCGTAGTAGAGTGAATCGTAGTAGAGTGAATCGTAGTAGAGTGAATCGTAGTAGAATGAATCGTAGTAGAGTGAATCGTAGTAGAGTGAATCGTAGTAGAATGAATCGTAGTAGAATGAATCGTAGTAGAATGAATCGTAGTAGAATGAATCGTAGTAGAATGAATCGTAGTAGAGTGAATCGTAGTAGAATGAATCGTAGTAGAGTGAATCGTAGTAGAATGAATCGTAGTAGAGTGAATCGTAGTAGAGTGAATCGTAGTAGAATGAATCGTAGTAGAATGAATCGTAGTAGAATGAATCGTAGTAGAATGAATCGTAGTAGAATGAATCGTAGTAGAGTGAATCGTAGAATGAATCGTAGTAGAATGAATCGTAGTAGAGTGAATCGTAGTAGAATGAATCGTAGTAGAATGAATCGTAGTAGAGTGAATCGTAGTAGAATGAATCGTAGTAGAGTGAATCGTAGTAGAGATGAATCGTAGTAGAATGAATCGTAGTAGAGTGAATCGTAGTATGAATCGTAGTAGAATGAATCGTAGTAGAGTGAATCGTAGTAGAATGAATCGTAGTAGAGTGAATCGTAGTAGAGTGAATCGTAGTAGAATGAATCGTAGTAGAATGAATCGTAGTAGAGTGAATCGTAGTAGAGTGAATCGTAGTAGAATGAATCGTAGTAGAGTGAATCGTAGTAGAATGAATCGTAGTAGAGTGAATCGTAGTAGAGTGAATCGTAGTAGAATGAATCGTAGTAGAATGAATCGTAGTAGAATGAATCGTAGTAGAATGAATCGTAGTAGAATGAATCGTAGTAGAGTGAATCGTAGTAGAATGAATCGTAGTAGAGTGAATCGTAGTAGAATGAATCGTAGTAGAGTGAATCGTAGTAGAGTGAATCGTAGTAGAATGAATCGTAGTAGAATGAATCGTAGTAGAATGAATCGTAGTAGAATGAATCGTAGTAGAATGAATCGTAGTAGAATGAATCGTAGTAGAGTGAATCGTAGTAGAATGAATCGTAGTAGAATGAATCGTAGTAGAGTGAATCGTAGTAGAATGAATCGTAGTAGAATGAATCGTAGTAGAGTGAATCGTAGTAGAGTGAATCGTAGTAGAGTGAATCGTAGTAGAATGAATCGTAGTAGAGTGAATCGTAGTAGAGTGAATCGTAGTAGAGTGAATCGTAGTAGAGTGAATCGTAGTAGAATGAATCGTAGTAGAGTGAATCGTAGTAGAATGAATCGTAGTAGAATGAATCGTAGTAGAATGAATCGTAGTAGAATGAATCGTAGTAGAATGAATCGTAGTAGAGTGAATCGTAGTAGAATGAATCGTAGTAGAGTGAATCGTAGTAGAATGAATCGTAGTAGAGTGAATCGTAGTAGAGTGAATCGTAGTAGAGTGAATCGTAGTAGAGTGAATCGTAGTAGAATGAATCGTAGTAGAGTGAATCGTAGTAGAATGAATCGTAGTAGAGTGAATCGTAGTAGAGTGAATCGTAGTAGAGTGAATCGTAGTAGAGTGAATCGTAGTAGAATGAATCGTAGTAGAGTGAATCGTAGTAGAGTGAATCGTAGTAGAGTGAATCGTAGTAGAGTGAATCGTAGTAGAATGAATCGTAGTAGAATGAATCGTAGTAGAATGAATCGTAGTAGAGTGAATCGTAGTAGAATGAATCGTAGT